>WYDF02251912.1:0-20582 GCA_009867245.2 Adranes taylori
TTTTGGTTGAAGGAGTTTTTGAATTTAGGTTGCTGCAATTTTGAAAATCTGGGATGAAATTTTATGAAATAGATTTGTTTAAAAAAAAATTTTTAAATGGGCAAAATTTCAAAATAGAAAAAAAATTATTTTGATCAAACGAAAAGCAAATAGCAAAGAAAACAAATATACACATTAAACAGCTCAAAAAAGTTTTAGTCAGTATGATGAAATTTGTCCAAATTGATGAGATTTTTTGAAATTTCTTTTACACTGATTTTTATCAGAAATTTTAAATTTTTTTACATACATTTTTCTGAAATTTTGAAATGATGACCAAAATTGCAAAGAAATTTTGGTCGATGAAATGTTTAAATGTTGGTCGCTGAAGATAGGGATCAAATTTCAAAATTTTTATTAGGTGTGCACCAGTGGAAATTACAAAAAATATTTAAAAAACTTTATTTCAAAAAAATTTTTATGAAACCAAATGAAAACAATTCAAAGGAATTTTGATCAATTTGATAAAATTTCGGTCAAATTGATTTGTGAAATTTTTGTCTGAGATTTTGAAATTTATTTTTTTACACAGTTTTTTCTGAAATTTTGAATAGTCGGCCAAAATTTCAACTAAATGTAGAAATTTTGGTACATGAAATATTTTAAAGTTTGGTCGCTAAAGGTTTAGGATTAAATTTTTAAATTTTTATTAGATTTGCACAAGTGGTAATTTAAAAACGTCGAAAAAGACCATAATTTTAAAACAGTATTTTTTATGAAAGCAAATGAAAACATTTAAGACATATTGGTCATTTTGATGAAGTTTTAAAATTTGGTAGTGTGACGTACTATCCCTGATAGATACATATGCTAACGGAACTCCCACTCGCCACGCTGCTAATGAGGAGTCTTAGCGTCACAAAAATGGCACAACTAGATATTAGAACATTTCGGTCTTCAGGAATTTGCCTTGGGCGCCAGGGCGATTGTTTTTAAAGTGAGACCGCACTTCAAACTGATGTTGTTGTTTTCGTCGGTCCCCAGTTACTACTGAGGGCTTAGGTAGGTACGAATCTTTTGAGTTGTCCAGAGGTTCTCGATCTTGGTGTAGGGTATCTGTAACTGAACTTAATACTAATAAGTGAAACAGCATTCAATTTTTAGCAAAACCGTGTATTGTTTATCTACACAAAATAAATAGTTAGAGAAAGAAAGTATATATATTCAATCAAATATTAATAATAAATCAAATGAATGAATGTTAAATGAAATACGCAGTATTCCAGCGGTCTTATATTAAATGGTACACAAACACATAACAAAGCAAAAAAACCGCACATAGCAAAAACGGTAGTGCAATTCAAATAATAAAATAAACGGCGCTTAGCATAACGGTAGTGCAAACATAATAATAATAAAAAAACGGCGGATAGCAAAATATTAGCGATGTCGGTGACAAAATAATAATACGCAAAGCAGCGGAAAATGGAGGTAACTTCAATCACACAATATCAATAGCAAACAGAAAGTATAATGGGAAAATACTATGGGCACGTAACGTCGCCTTCGGGACTTACGTGACTGTATGCCAAACGAATGCCACCAGTTTCGCTAGGAGTATACACCATAGATGCGAAGCGTTGCATTAAGAACTCACGCTACTGTATGCCAGTGGCTACTACCTGTTACACCAATAACATGCGGTCTTAGTTCGGACGGTGAAAGTAGGTAGGTACTACAGCTGCGTAGCGTTGCATTAAGAACTAACGCTACTGTACGCCAAACGGATGCCACCAGCTTCGCTAGTAGTATGCACTATGGTCGCGTAGCATTGCATTAAGAACTAACGCTACTGTATGCCAGTGGCTACCACTTGTTACACCGATAACATGCGCTCTTAGTTTAAGCGGTGAGACAAGATAGATACTATAGGCGGATAGCGCTGCATTAAGAACTAACGCTACTGTATACCAAGTGACTACCACTAGTTTACTATGTATGCAACGTTGCAATTTGAACTAACGTGACTCTTGTACTAGTGGTATACACTTTAGTACGTAGGAAAGCGGTTGCGGAAAAACATTAGAATAAAGCTACACACATGCCTCACATGCATACGGTCTATCATACGATATAACAAAAAAAGCTAATTAAAATGAGAACAGGATCTCCCTTTAAAGGTGTAAAGCGCGTCTATTTATAGGCTAGGATACATGTGTATCTCTAGCTGCTTGTCACAGAACGTGTGAAAGTCGTCACACATCACGTTATGACCCGCTACGGGTACCCATAAAAAGAGTGTGTTCGCGAGAGTTAAAACATAAATAAATAAATTATAATATTATTAACAAAACCTAATGTGTGTACTAAGAGCAGCGATTTTTTGTTTCCTTCCAGCGGGTACAAATCTAATAAAGTTTTGAAATTTCATCTCTAAATTTCAAAACCGAAATTGATCGACCAAAATTTACAAATTTCGTATATGAAAATTTCTAAATTTCTTTGAAATGTTGGTCAGACCTTATATTAAAAATTTCATCGAATCGATCAAAATTATTTATGATGAAAACAGCAATCAGATGAAATCTTTAAATTTCAGTCAAACGAAATTTCATCGCCAAAATATAAAAATTTTATGTTTTGTTAATTAAATATTTTAGAAAAAATATACAGTAATAATATTGTTTATTGAGACGACTTGTCAATTTGATGAAAATTTTATCGAAATTTCATCGAATTGGTAATGAATTTTTGAAGGACACTGATTTTTCAAAATGTCGAAATCTTATCTGATTCAAAATTTCAGAACTTCTTTAGAAATGTTGAATAAAATGACAAATGTTGCAAATACAAATATTTATAAACAAGGACGAATGAAAGTTTGAAATTTTGGATACCTGTAAGTATTGTAGCTGAAAAAAATGTCCCACTCACGTGCCAACAGCGTCATTTTCTGTTGTGGCGCAACTGCTCTGTTATTTGTTATTAGAATTTTTATAGATATTAGTTATTAGTCAGATTTGAATTTATTTCTTTTTTTAAATGATAAGGGCAAAGCTTATGCAGCTCCGCTGACACAGAAACTTACGACCACATCATTTGTGCATTCTTCATGTTGGTTCAAGTCTTTGGTCCTATTCCCCCATCCCGTTTGAGTGTTCGTGTCGGATTAGAGGTTCGCGCGTCTTGTTTTCTATTCTTTCTATTCAAAATATCTTTGGCATGAGCTGGTTGGTTCTATCTTCAAATTACTTAATTGTGACTTGTTTAATGTTATTATTTTCGTCACTAATTAGCAGTGTAATATGCCTCCAAATTAATCATCTTTTCGATTATGTTATAAGGTTCGATATCTTCACCTATTGCTTTGCGCTCTTTGTACCACGCGATGTAGAAAGAATCCTCGGGTTACATATTTTTATTAAACTTTACTTTGGCAAATTTTTCTATAAAATAAACATTTAATTTTCTGGTGCTTTACGCCATCTAGCTGTGGTCCAACGAATCTTGAAATATTTTCCAGGCTTTTCTCTTGTCGACATTAGTCAGTGAAATATTTTTCCTAACACCGTACTGTGAACAGATCTTAAGATAGGGCCGAGAGTCATTCGTAATGGAATACCGATACATAAAAAAAATTTCATTACATGTTTTAAATCTATTTAATAAAGGTAAATTTTCAGAGCGGTCTTATGAAATTTTTTAGCGACAACGGGTTAAATAAGTTTGGGAACGTATGATTTATACTATATCAAGCTCATTATAGATCAATAATAAAAATTATTTTAAAAGATAGTCACAATTTTTTATACTACATCTCATTTTCATGTTTTATTAAAAATCCAGAGTGGTCGTTCATTATCCAAATCATCTATAATATCGACCGCAAATGGTAAAGATGGTATTAATAGCAATGGCGATCTGAAGAAATCTTCATCTACAACAACTGCAACGACTACACCAACTTCATCAGCATCATCGTCGCCAGATTTAACTGCACACATATCGCATGCTTCGTCTAGTCGGGGTGGCGCGAATACTAGCAATAGTACTGTTAATAGTACTACTGGAGGCACAATCACATCAACTGGCCGAGGTAAATATCGGTATTTTAGAAGCTAAAACATATTTTGCTGATAAATAATAGTTTTATACTTTGTTTTAACACATGTTTTAATATACGTTATAACATAAAATGTAACATATTCTATTCGCGTTTCAAATCCCTCTGGTGGCAATCAAGTAAACTTGTTTCTTGCAGTGATGGTTATCTTTTTTTGTTTGGCGTGGAGCTTTGTTTTTGTTTGGCTTGTATTTATTTAATCCTTTCTATTACTTAATTAAAAGAGCATTTGTTTTTTGTGCAGCAAATTGTAGCAATTAAGATGGCATCTTTTCTTTCTTCAAAAAGTTACATTGATTAATCTCGATTGCTTACGTCCTAAAACTTTTTATTTCCACTAAACTCTAAGGCTTTCCAGCTTTCATAAGTACGCCATCAGGTGAATAACCTAGTCAAGGCTCTCTTTGGCGTACAACTAGTCCAAATCTATCAGAGTAGCATTAGGACTTAATTATTTCATTAATTGCCTTGGAAACATCATGAACCTGTATTGTCTTTCACGTATCCGTTTTATACTGTCGTTCACGTGTACACATATATGTCTATCATCAATTGTTGTAAGGCATACGCTTTTGACATCAATGTTACATCATTTATTGTATGTTTCTTTACAACAAAGGAGAATAGGGCTAGAGTTAACACTATAACAATCAATTATCACATTTGATTTATATTTACTTTGTAAAATTAGATCAACTTCATCACAACCATGAATTTTTTAGCGGAATAATCGGAACATGTTTCATTTCCTTTCCTAAAAATGAACATTTTTTTTATCAGTTAATAAATATATTCAATGGGAATAGCACTAAACTGTGAATGGCAATATTAAACTATGAATCGGTATTGTCAGTGAATTACAATACAATAGAATTAATAACGGCTTCACCTGCAATATTAAAAAAAAATAATTGTGTGTATATAATGTGGCATACAGCGAGTTCACCTGCGCAAAGTGAGTCCGATTACTTTAGGTAATATCGAGTATAAATGTTATAATATAGGCTCAAGCGTGGGTTGATGACGGCATTAGTTAGTTTTGCGTATTATAAGGCGGTTGCTTGAGTATATTTTGAGAGAATTAGGAGAGAGATAGTTTACATGTATAGACAAGCAGTGTAACTAAGTATGTGTTGTATAAGAGATTCATAATAAACGTTAGCTAGTAATTTGAACGGAGAGTTTTACTAGAAACTATTAGTTACATGTAAGCATTGTGGTTGCACTGATAATCGAACTACTGTCCAGGTAACCTCTATGTTCTATAATTTATAGGATATTGCCAGCGAAGGCCCCCAACCCTTACTAAGCATAGGACAGCACGAAGGTGGAACGCTTTAATAAGACTATCTTACCTTTTACAACATTCCTGCAGAAAGAAGTTGATTGTAAATATCTATAATATTCACTGAGAGATAATAATAACGTATTTTCCATTATATAAATACAGTTTAGAATAATCAAACAAATTGAAACATACGTTTTAAATACAATCAGCTGCTTGGTGTATTACGAGAAACAAGTTCAGGAATCTGACACTAGCGGTTGGCGCTAGTAGAGATTGAATTGCGAATAAATTGTAATGTATATATGTTGAAAGTGGGTGACCCCGTTAATAAACTTATTTTTATTAAATTAGATAAATAGTTTATAATTGATAATACATTCCCCAAGTATTTCTGAATTTTGTTTTTAACGCTTTGCGGAATTACATTTCTATAGGGTCTATAAACCAAAATGAGAATATAGGCAATCATCATCGACGAGATCGTATGGAATTATCCACCGCTTCAAAGTCTACAAATGTTACAAAAAGTGCTGCCTGTGTCAGTCGTATTAGCACTAGACGTTCGATATCGCATCATGATTCTCAACATAATCAAACACATCTTCAAAGGAGAGGTCCACGCCGGGCAATGTCTGATGACGGAGCACCAATTCCATCGGATTACGATGATGACGACGAATCACAAGACGGCGATGAGGTCGACAATGCAATTGAAACCGATCATGACGTGAATGACGAACGCGAAGTATATATGGGAGTTGGAGATTTGAATAGTAATAGAGAAAGGAATGGTAGAAGAAGAGATAGAGATGAATCTTCTTCGTCATCGCTTACAAGTGAAGATCTCGAAGAACAACTGAACGGTAAAAACATTTTACTTATTTATTTGATTAATACTGATTATTACGTTGTTAATTATATTCCAATTACAGATAAACCTCTCATTAACGGACTAATAATTTAAGCCGATAGTCCATAGAGTTTAGGTTTAAAAATGACTTTAATTGCTTTCCACGAATTATTAGGCAAGAGCATTCATCCCATCAGTTATGATTGCAATATAACAATAGAGAAAATCTAAAATTTTTCGCAATGGTTCATCGTATGCACATGTTCTGTATTAAATATGTTGTATAAAATGTTCAAAAAATATAAAATAAGTAAATATCAAGAATAACTTCGAAAATCTTAGAAGGGAATGTAAATGCTAATATAATTAATGTTGCAATAATTACCTTAAACAAAAAGAAGCTGCCATTTTACAACAACCCGAACAATTCTGGAAATTTGTCAAGGATGGTACTCTCCCATTCGTTATTCTATCGTACCATTTATTCAACGACCACCCTATACTTTTATATCCTTTTTTTTTTTTTTTCTCTTGAGAACACAATCATTCTTACAGCTGTCATTTTTTTATCTTATTCATTCCTGTTAATTTTCACCAAACTGCCACTCCCATCCGTAACCACATTTCTTTCAAACTCCGCCATGTTTTTTATCCAGCCACACAGCATTTATACCTGTCACATTCCTGCAATACAATCCTATTCGGCGTCGATCTGTACACTCCTATTATTCTCTTCAAACATCCTATTTGCACTTTTTCTACTTCCTCTCTTTCAAGCACCTCGCACTCAGCCCCATACATCAATATATTTAACAGCCACATCCATAATATTATATCGATTCCCCGAATTTCCCTTCTCACATGCATCTCATTCTTCCCATTGCACCCCTCGCTTTCTTTTCCATCCCCACATATATCCCATGTATTTGTATTTTTCATCGTTTCTATTTTCTCTTCTTTCATTTCAAAATTATCTTTTTTACTTTCCCGCCCTCCTCTCTTTCACTTGCACACCATCACTTTTGTCTTCCACATTCAATTGTTTTCCAAATTCAATCTATGTACCCTTTCACTCTCTTTATCACAACCACACTTCTTCTCTACTGTCTGCCATACGAACTATATTATCCACATAACTCATCGTTCATATCCTATATTTACTCCTGCCAATTGTCCATTTCGTAGCACATTTTCTGTTATCTTTCTTGTGCACCGAAAAAATTTACCCTTGTTTTCATTCTTTATGTATTTTTTCTTTTTCCTTCCATACTTCATTTATCCCCCTAGTTAACGCTTTAAACTGACGTTTATTTAAACATCCCGATACTTCAATGGGCAACGTATCCGGGTCATATGGCACTATTTCTCTTCCTTATTTCATCCCTTACTTCTTGCACCTTCATATCTTCCTAGTTTCATTCTTTTTCTTGTTCTATACCCGCTTCTTCTCTCGTAAGTTTTTTATTTTTTTAAGTAATCTTACATGATTATTTCATTTATATCAACTATTTAGAAAATTTACATGTTTTAAATTTTGCAGGTGGTTCTTATATTGATAGCGATACAGGTTTGGAAAGTATGAGTAGCGCTGAAACAGCTGCAGCAAATGCAAAAGCATGCGTTGTATGTAACCAAGAACTAGTTTTTCTTGGAGCTGGAAGTGCGAACGGCATTGTTCCAGGTATAAATCTAAATGTTGTTCCAAATGGAACTACAGGAAGTCGAGATGGTGGTAATGGACGGCCGAATAGTAGGGCATCGGGCCAAGTAACACAAACCTTAAACAATAATGGAGGTTCGGCATCGATACTAACATCAAATAATATGAATAGCACTAGTGTTGCTACAGTTGCTGGAAATACTCAGTCGAATGGAGCTTTATCTGTTGATGCTCTTATGGCTGAAATCACGAAACTGAAAAGAGATAAATTGGATTTATTAAAACAGAATGTGGTAAGTTTTCTTATAACTTTACATATCATAACTTTAGTTTGATGGAATACACATAGGTAACATGCATTTAAAGAAACCTAACTTATAAATACGCGACAAACAACAGAAAGACATCAACGTCCACGGTTCAGTCTTAATACAACTAGATATTCGTGACATCTTCCACCTTTTCTCCCATAACGTCGCCCTGGACGAAAAGCGTAGAAGAAACTTTTAAACTTCCTCGTAGAATAACACATATCCTACATAAACCATCAATCTTAACACATGTATCACACTGCAGGCTACATGAACTAAATCATCTACTTTCCAGTTTATGATGTAGACTTGTCCTACACCACACTTCTTGAAGATACTAGCTATTCCAATGCGACTAGAAATCTGGCACCATTCAATTTAAATCTGTTTACATTTAAATAATGATCATACGTCCCGAATTTCCCGGGACAGTCCCGATTTTTTACAACTCTTGTTTTGGTTTTATAGCATTTGTCCCGAATTGTCCCGATTTTCCCCGACAAGTTCCGATTTTTGGAAAGGATGAACAAAAAAAAACGCATCACCCACAAAAAATGAAATAGGGCGTTACATTTTCTAACTTCATTTCCTGTTTTGTTTTTTGCTCACCAAAAATGTGCGGGCCGGGCCTTATAACATAGCAAACAAATGTGACGAAGTGTCCCGCTTCACCAATGTTAAAATCTGGTCACCTTAATTTAAGCCGAGTGTGGTTTGAAGAACAGAAGTAAACACGGAGCCAACTAAAAATGCCCAGCATTCATAGATTAAATGATCTATTTCTAGAGTGTATGAAGAAGAATGAGTTATAGCACGCGAATTCAAAAGTGCTTGAATAAATATGTCATATTTTGTACCTTTGACTCCAAAGTTCCGGTCTATCAACAAAAAATAATCGTTCAAACTGTAATAATCAATACATATAAATATATTACACGTCTTAAGGTTGCCAACTTTATTAGTAATTCTTACGTCATACGTATAATGATTTATTGATTCAGGGAGTAAATAATCATTTAACCTAGCCCTAGCACATAAAATTTCATCAAAATTGGAAAAATCGATGTCTACAAAAATACCCCGTTCATTATTAATCCCATTCATTTGCTTAAGATTAATTGAAGACAAATATACAACCAAAATATTGGCTTCTGAGTTCAGCAAACATTTTGTAATCAAACCCATGCTGTCTTTATCCCATAAACAATCTGCTAAGTTATAATCGCCAGTAAAAATAATTTTATAATCTCTAAAACACTCCGATATTTTCTCTATGGTTTCCCGATGATGAGCTTATTTGATCCCTGGTGAGACAGGAGAAATGTATACTCCACCAACAATAGTTCTCCATTCAGACAGTTTAAGAAAAACATGTTCAATGTTGTTAAACATGCAAGAAATCCTTTCGATTCTAATAGATTTTTTATGAAAATGATGACACCACCGCCACTAGTTTTATTACTATTTTCCTGGCTACGATCTAGTCGAAAGACATAATCTAAGGGTTTCATTAATTTTCTCCGATAGCCAGGTTTACACGAACACAGTGACGTCATAGTAAACACAATTTATATAAAACATGAATTCGACAAGTTTTGTCTTCATACCACCAATATTTTGGTAGTACAGATGTCACTTGAAAGTACTTTCTCAGTTATTATTTCGATTAAGTTTTTTAACAACTTTAGGTATGCCGCTTATGTATCTCATTGTCCAGAACGTCCCATTTGCAGCCGTTTCACTGTTTAACGTTTCAACTCATTATAGGCTTCCTTATTTAATAATTGCTACTTCTTCGTTAAATCTAGATTTATTTTGATTTTAGTAGCATATAACATATTGCTGCATCTCATCACTTGTTTTACGAACGCTGAGTTAGCCAGAGTAACACAAATAGGTCTAATTTTATTCCAATCCGTTTAATTTCAATGATGTTGTTCTTGAGATTATATGGTTTAGTCCAATCTTTACAAACATATTGTTAACAATGTCTGTCAAAGAGAATCTGCTCTTGTTTATCTGTTGAGCATAATTCGTCCGCGTTAAATAGCATTATGTTATTGGCTTATAACGCTCTTTTTGCGTTATAGATGATCGTGTTGATGAGCTGTATCTGCCGCGGCGGGTTGTGGATGTATGGGTACCGCTCCAGTTATTCCTCTGATGTTGCTTCGGGTGCCATCCACCCAATATGACTCTTTCCTTTCACTCTTTCAAATTGAGTGAAAGGAAAATATATTATTGGGGTGAAGGAATGATTCAAATTAAAAGTATCACTTCCTGAGAAAACAATTTAATGATAATTTACGTTGATATATTCAATTATAATAGTGTTAAGAAATGTACGTATTTCATGGTTCAGCATAAAATGTTTTAACTCATTTGTGAAAATTACATACATCAAACAAGCTAAGTAGCCGAACAATTTTTGGATATTTAATTCAGATGGTAATACAAAAGTGTTTTACATCTATATCTATAAGCAGATATTTAGAGGTGAATGATATTCCTCTATGCTTAAGCAAACTTTTTTTGAAGTATCTTTAAATTTTATCTCAAATTTTTTGTGTAATTTTTAAAGCCCATTTTAAATCCCTGATGACCTTAATCTATCTCTTTACAAATATCTTAGCAAGTTTGGCTCCCAAATAAATTCCACCTAGAGCGAGGCACATTTCGCCGTTATCCCAAAATCATATGAAATCTTATTTGATTATTTTTAATATACTGTTTTTTTTTTGAAATTACTAAAAATGTATAACATAAAAGTTGTTGGATCTATTTTATAACCAACCGCCTACGGGTTGATAAAAACAAACTCTACTAATTTAGATATTGCCCTTCCTCGTGATAGCCTTCCCTTAGTTACTCTTTTCTCTTATAATCGTCAAATTATTTTTATATTACAAGAATATTTGTACAAAGGGACAACAGATAAGAACAACCACAGGTTGCCCTATCTTACTGTTGACTGGTGTCATAAATTTGGCCAAATACAAAATCAGTTCCGAATTTCCAACAGTATTGAAAATCAAAACTATAATCTCACTAAAATCTCCAAATTTTTCTAAATATATTCCTCACAATAATACCTCAAAATATCTTTAATATTATTGACAACAATATCAATATCTCAATAATATTGCCAAATATGTTTCCACTGTAATACGCCAAAAATATTTTCGATACATAAAATCAAGACAGAAAGGTATTAGTCACATTAATTGACTATATTCGAATAAATACTTCAGAAATGTTTAATTAACACTTTAAATACGATAAAGACACAATCCTTTGGTTTCCCACATATAAGCCTTGGTTAACCAACATTCCCAATATAATTAATTTCACATAAATCGCATATCTGTACAATAAAAATCCACAAATAAAATCCTAACCCCCAAATTATAAAATATCCCCTGAACAATAATTAACCCTCCTATATTACCAAACCCCTGAGATAAATAACCCTGATGAAACACGATATCTAATCATATAGCATATTTCCCACTAGAAATGTAGCCCTATATATCTCCTAAGCAAATTTGGCCTTTCCACATCAATTCAATATTATATCCAGCATTGTTGTATAATTAACTTTAAAAGTAAAAGGAAATCTGCCGTGAGGCGGTACAGAAGTCCGCGATAGCCGAGTTTCTAAACTCCGGTACAATAGATCAAAAGGCAAGTAAAGAATGATGTACACTGAAGGTTTAGACCACTAGTAATTCAACATTTTCATCAACATACTCAAAATATCAACAACTATTTAAAAGAAGTCTGTCATGAAGTCTGTGGCGATAAAGAAATCTGTGTTAAAGAGCTTCAATGCTCAAATGCATTAAAATAACATGTGTATTAAAGAGTAATGCTCACTGAAAGTAGACATCACCAGCGTTAAGTCCAAAAAATTCAAAGGTTATACATGTGAAATTTAATTGAAAATATCGAACGTGTTTATATTTGCTATACACGTTTATATCCTGCGTTTCTTGGTGTTCACTGGTTGATCGTCCGTCATTGTACCAATTCGGGCAACAGAAACTATGCTTAGTTCTTTCCTTTCAGAGAACCACACCCAATTTGTCGGACTTGAACCGCTGCTTGCATATAACTACGACGGACTTGATTACAAAAGTTTCATGACGTCGAACTTCATTCTTAGAGGCTCTCCAGAAGATCCGAATTAGCAAATCCTTCCCAGTTATGTAGCGGGGTGAGCGTTCTGATTTACTCTATAAAATTTAGTAATCAACCGTACCAAAATGGCGTCTAAAGTTACTACATTCTATAGGTGCAAAATTCAATCACAATATGGTTGGTTTGTAGTATTATCTTAAATTGCTTACCAATCAGCCGTTTCTAAGACATCACAGTTAAATTTATTGTAATTGCATTTTATAATTCGGCATTTTTGGCTTGGTCACACAATTGGTTCAAAAAGCCAAGCAAGCGTACCTTGATGCTAAGGAAAAGCGCCTAGAACGTTTAGAGAGGCATCTTGTCATGTTGATTCTTTTCTCATGCCACTAGTACTCTAAACCTTCGACCAATCAGTGAACGGCATCTTCGATCAATCATTTTTAGTATCATCTCTTTTCCACTATCACAAATTTGCCGGCCGCCTTTTCACTCAAGTTGCTATATCCATCTCTAAATTTTGTTACAACTTTGCCAACAAAATTTTTATATTCACAATCGTACATGCCGTGAGCTTAAGGTTGAAAATTGCTTTGTTGTACCGATTCGTCATCACGCGTCAGCGAAACCGCACGTGCAGAAATTATATCGTTTTTATTTACTGCTCGTTGTGTTGTTTCATATAGCTTTCTATCTTCCTGCGCTGGATGGAAGTACAGTAAGCGTTACCACACTCTTTATTTTTGTTTGCTTGTTTTCTGATTAGCTAGACGGTTACGAGAAGGTATTTATTTCATTGGATTTTCTTAATATATACTATGTTGTTAAATGCGATAAGCCAATCAAAAAACGCGAATTGTAGAATAATTTCTAACTCATGACAGAACTATTCTGTAATAAATTATTATTATTTAATTTCATTTAACGTATTTTACTTCATTGCAAATCAACCGTTATAGGCTTTAGCAACTCTCTCATATATTTCGCCAAATATACTCATTTATAATTCTGTCTGCTTGTGCTCCATTTGTATTTTAAGGAGTTACAGTTCATTGCTTAAATTTTAGTTTTCTTGTTCTTGTTTGTAAAAGGCTTCCAGTCAGTTATTGAAGTTTCTCTGCATCTCCATAAGTTTCCGCATAATATCATTTTTACTGCATTCCTTGTCCGTGAGACTATTGAAATTTGTGCTAGAACGCGGTCCCATTATAGTGGTATTCATTCCCGGAAAATAAACTCGAACATCAATGTGATCTATTAGTTGACGTTTTGTGCAATACACGCAATGTGAGCATTAGCTTTCAATCAATCGATTTTCATCCCGAGCTTGTTTGGTGAGTTCATTTGTCGTATGTACCGCAGTTTATAGAATATTGCGATCCAGATCTTATACGGCTACCCCTAAAAACCCCGAGACAGGTCTACTTCTCATTCTCCACGAAGACGTTTGCCTGTGGACAGTATTAAATAAATAAATAAAATAAATAAAAATCAAGCTGTAACTGTTGAAAGATCAAGCTGAAAAAATCAAGCTGTAACTGTGATTAGTAACCAATCAAGGTGATACTATTGATTGGTTACTAATCAGATCTATCACAGCTCCTCACTACACTTAATGCATGGGTCGGTGGCCCCGCATGTGTGTAAAATATTTTTTTCAAGGATACAATATAGTTTAATTCACGATAAATGATTATTTCTACATTTTAATTGTAAAACTTGTTTGTGGTAAAACTACCCGTAGACGACTGCCTTTGTTCCCAACTAGTTCGTTTAGAGTACAAAACTATCTACCATAGAACTAAATTAGAACGAGGACAAATTTCCTCGTTACAATATTGTCAAAAAATAAACATGCAATTAAATAAAACCATAATGTACATTATTTATGAAATGATCCTCTAACAATAAAAGAATTTAATTTCAACTATTGTTTTTTCTCTGATTTACAGAACTGTCAAAAGGATATGAAACGTCTGAAAGAAAGTGAGCTTTACTTGCATGGAGATATAGCGGCAAAATCAAAGGAAATTATGCGATTAAGGGAACTTCTTAAGAATTATACTCCTAATGAAGATGCTTCTCCTAATTAAAATTACAAACCCTATGAAGGATTATAATGAGTATACGAAAACATGTTAATTACCCACGATTCATGAATAGTATGATTTTAGTATGAACTCGAAACACATTTAAAATTTTGCTGGATACACACAACAGATTAATATTTGGTATCTTCAATCTTTTATCTTTGACTAGAATGAAATATTCTCGACGTTTGTTTTAAGATTTCAAAATTAATTAATAAATGAAATCTCAAGAGTTTTTTGGACAAGTTCAATTTAGTTGTCACCAAATAGTTTCTTACAACAAAGATTTTGTTCAATATCAGTCAACGTTTCGATCTTAGGGTTTGGCATCCTCTTCAGACTTCCTCTTGTTGAAGTGAAGAATTTGTATCATTGAAATCACGATCCCAATTTATCATTTCCCTAAAATTCTTTAGACATAAAAAACTTACATTATAAGGTATTTGGATAGAGGCAAAAATCTTCAATTATCTATTACAACACGTAACTGCTAAGAGTTAAAAAAACTGAGAATCCATTCTAAAAATATATTACCCTCCCTTATTGTCTATTCATCCCTGATATTGACAATATGACAAAAACGGGTAGAAAAGGACGATCTTAGTCTCGCGCGCAATTGTCATATTATACCTGCTCCTACCGGTTGAGCGGAGCATACTTTGAACGCCTGTAACTCCGTCAATTTCAATCGAATAAACATTAAATTTCCAGGAAATATTCTCCAACCTTGTACTTACAGAAAACGTCAATACCAAAAAATCGATTTTTTTAAATTTCTAACCTTAACACAATAAAGAATTTTCTTCACTTTAAATGACATCAAAATATGCTCCGCTTAACCGTTAATACTTTTCTTCACTTCAAAGTCATCGAAGAAGTCCTAAATCCAAGGATCGAAAAGTCGATTAATATTTACTTCAATGTAATGAAATCTTTACATAATTGATGTAACGAAACTCTTTGATTGATAAATAAATTGGTCTTATTATTAAAAGTACTTTGAGTAAAGAAGATCGAAAAAACAACCGCCACTCTCGAAGCGAAAAGATATTCGTTTCTAATACCATGATTCTAGGATGATTATAATCTGATACATATAAAAAATGTTTCTTCTACTAAGAAACTTTATTTTTCTAAATAATTCTTATATAAAGATTAGTATTTTTCGTTGAAATTTATTGATACTATATACTTATTTCTAAAGAAAATGGATTGGAATTATGTATTATGAAAGTGAATTGTAAATGTATTTGACATCACGAAACTTATTAAAGTTTCAAGTGATGTCACGTATGATAGATCTCTGATTTAGCTAGGTCAACTATTGTTGATTTTTTTTACAAATGTTTTATGTTTATAAAAAAAACTTTATTTCGAAATTTGTAAGAATGATATTTTTGTGTTTATTTAGTATAGCATAATATTTATTTTTTGTTATATAGAATTAGTATAGTTTTATATTATTATTGTTGACATTACCAGCAATTTATACCAAAGTAACATTCCCCAAATGATTTTTTTTTAATTTAACATAAAATATTTACTAATTTAATGTAAATAACAAATTATAATATTAGTTAATATGTTGTATTAAGGCATTTACATGTATTTAAGACTCTTTGTACTCCATTACATTTACTTCATTTTAGATTTAAGAATAAAACAATTTTGTTTCTATAAGAATTTTTCAATTATAGAAATGAAGTTATAGTCCAAAAATATTAAATAAAATAATAGACTCAAAATGAATTAAGTAATTAAAAACGTTGTTCTAATTAAAGAAATATATTTAAAAGAAATATAATAATTAAACTGATATGTATGATAAAAAAAACTTTTGAGGTCTTTCATATCGCATGATGTCGCTCCCTGTAGATGGCGCTGCACTCTCGCCCGTGTTATTTCATTTGAAACTTTCGCTCCTATTACTTGACCCTCATGCGCTACGATCGGTCTCAACGTTCAGTCGTGCTCACCTCATTTAAAAATGTATGCATAAATTCTTCTTGAAATCTTTGAACGTGTTAATCATGCATATACCTATACGCCGGATACCCCCTTCAATTGAAGGGGGGCTTTCATGTCTGCCCACCAATTTACATCTTGCCATTTCGAGATGATTATTGTCTTTCCATTTATTCAAATGGACAGATTACTTTAGCTGTTCTAACCAGTCATTTGCTCGGGCATGGTTATCTTCCCCATCGAAATAGGTTAACAATTCTGCAGTTATCGTCACCGACTGATTACCGCTACTTATGTATCCCTCCATGGCGCTTAGCTTTCGACTCATTTGTACCAGTAAATTCTGTGTAACATCCTGTTTAGTCCTAATATGGTCATCGTCGCAACAATTGCGCAATGTTGCGTCATCTATAGTTTGCCCAAGGTTCCGACTATTACGCACATTTTCTTCGTCATCCAGTCTGTGGATCCCAACTAGCAAGCCTTCCGCCCCATCTTCCTGACTCCAAATATCTCCCAAGGTAGCATTTTTATCCTTCTAGTCCAATATGTCGCGATTACTTACCATTTTCTTTTAGTCTATGTTTGAATAAAATAAATATAACAGAATTAACGATTTTACATTCCCAGTACTAATTAATTCCCGAATTCCGGTTCTGAGATTGATAGAGACAAAAGGAATTAATTAAAATCGTTGTTTTAATTAAAGAAATATAATAATTAAACTGATATGTGTGTCATACAAAATAGGTCCGGCCTTTCATATCGCACCCGACTCTATGAATAACCACGATGTCGCTCTCTGTAAAGAGAACGGAACAGAGCACAGTGTAGATGGCGCTGCACTCCCGTTATTTAATTTGAAACGTTCACTCCTATCAACAGCAACATAGCGTGTCCTAAACGGTCATTCAACTAGAGATATAATTTTAATCAATAGAAAAACGTTATATATTTGTAAAAAGTGGTGATGTAAGTGTTAATGGCACCAAATACAGATTGAACTTTAAACCTTCCCCGTAAGCTTCACCGTGAAACAATCTTTGACAGATGTCCGTTCTTCTCTATCAAAATTGGAGTATTTTCTCGTTTGTTCATAGATATTCCACTTGAAATTTATCCTCCGAAGTATTCTAAATATTTTACAAGTTTATGCCACTTGTTAATAAAAATCTCCGAGATTAATTCAACGCCTTGAAGTATTTTCGTTGTCTCAATAGCTGTTGCCAAAAAAACGGACTCAATTTCTTCACGTCGATCCATTGTGCACTAATTGAATATGGTACAGCAGCTACCTTTACACTATATGTAGTCTTGAAATAAGAGAAGCCGAACAATCATTTCAAATGTCGAACTCCATCGAGTTACAGTATTTAGAGTTTGAGTTCAACCATCTAATTTTATTAAAATACTGCGAATACTCGGGAGTTCACAATTATAACAATTTGTCGTAGTTTTGCTAAAATACGTTTAGCATATTCTTTCAAATTGCTCACTGACTGGTGTGCATGTGACATCTCATGAATTGAAGCTTGAAATCATCGTCAATTATCAGTGTTGGCAATAAAAGGGTTGGATCATCCTGTGAAATAGTTTTAAGAGAGTAAATAATCTTCTAAAAGCTTCTAAGATGTAGGACAATGTGGTATGTGGGATTAATCAGCAAAAAAGAAAATCGCATTCAACCGACCAGATGTACAAAACTTTTCTTTATTTTAGCGGGAAAGATGGGTATCTTTTTTTTGAAAAGAATTCTTCAGTGTCACCTGTTCTGCCTGTATCCGGCTCACGTAAGCTACTCTTTTATACGCATTATATTCATAATCGGTTCAAGTATTTTTTCCTCTAGTTCAAGAGTTTTCGTCAAGTTCAAGAGCAACAAACTGAATGACGTGCTTCATCCAGTTGGTTAGGTGCTTTTCTGAGTTTATGATGGTATTATTTCAAAATCCCCATGTCGCGACAGTCCTTGCGTAACATCAAAAGGAGAGCTTTCCGTATTCCCTCATCAGCCATTTCTGTAGACATCCTGTCCACTTTTCAGGTTCTTTGTCCCACTTTGCTTATCACAGGTTAATTCTTTTCGGATCCTTTTTTGATATTCTTTTTGGATCATGTTCTTAATGTTCTCCTGAGATTCCCCATGCCTTTCCACCTCTTTTTATACGTTGAAATACAATTGTCCGCTTCTTAACGCCAATTCGACTAGTGTTAATCCTGCTGACCTTGTTGACAGCTGATATGAGCCATCTGCTGTGTCATCTGCTGATATGACACTGTGCGATATGAGCAGAAGTGCTAACTTTCAAATTTGTTTTCTTCTTCATTATTATACTCCATGCTGTGATGACCGGGTCATCCGCATATACATTTAGGTGCACTTTTCTTGGGAGAACAATTTTCAAGAGAGCATCATATGTGATATTCCTCAAAGTAGGACCCAAGACTGAGCCCTGCGGAAAGCCCAATGGAATCGTGCGAATTATATGTTCCTCTTGGCTTGTAAGGGAAATTTCTCTCTCTATCAGTAAGTTAACTCCGTATTATGTCTATAACATGAGTCTCAATTTTTTTTTTCTAGCAAGGCTTTTATTATTACAGGCTCAGTTAAATGGTGCCGGTTATATTATTTACATCATTTAATTGAAAATATTGGTGTTCATCGTTGTTGAAATTGTTTACATCTACAAGACATATTTGCTGCATTATCAACACAGATACTTAAAACTTGCTTTTCACTCCTTTTAATTTTCTAACCTGCCTTTTACTTGATTATTTACATATATAAAAATCAGGATGCCGATTGTTTTATCTATTTATTTCTTTTTTCATTAGAAAACTTCATGTTAATTGCCAAAAAAGTTCTAGGTAGAAATGTTTAATCAAAGATATATTTGGTACATTGAAAAGTACATTTAAAATTTTTGCATTTATGAAAAAGTAGAAAATAATTCATTGAATTGTTTTCGGATTACTGGTATAAAATTTGACGGGATAATAAAATTCTGTAAAAGAAAAAATATCTTACATCACACGAAAATTGCAAATATTTTGATGCAGCATTTTAAAGACCGTATAAGTACGTAACTTATTTCCATTTAACTTTCAATGCATCTAGTATTTTCCAAGATAGCTATGATAAGTGAGTCAACTTCTATATAAAATACTTAACCTTTTAGCTTTGTTAACTAACTTTTAAGATGTATAAACAATGTTTTATTTGCACTGGTATACAAAGAGTTGATAATACTTATTATTGTACAGAAAATATATGGTATTACGTTTAAGTATTAATAATCTTTTAATGAAAGTTAATCTATTTATGTCTTTACTTGCAGTTTTCATGTTCATAATTTTCACATGATGTTCAAAAAAAGCGAAGGAACGTAATCTCTATTTCTATAAAAAATGGTAATCATTTATTCGCACTTTAAATTACAGAAAAAATACAAGATTTTTATTTGAACATGCATTTGACAAGTTAATAATTTTTCAGATGAATTTTATGAGTTATTATGGGCGTTTGTTATTTCTTTGACTTTTGCATTACCATCTATGGTAGAATTTCCTTTTTGAAAGTGGTCATGTCTCCTTCCAAAATTCCTCGCTTAATCTTCTTTGAAATAATTTTATAGATAGCCAGCCGATGTTGTCGAGTAGTCATATCCACCTAATAGTACTTGGATCGGAAACTGGTTTGTTTTTCCTTATATAGAATGATGTGAGACCGGCTCCTTTTCAGTTTTTTATGAGTATTTTTCCTTAAATGCTCTAGTCATAATTTTTCAAATAAATTTTGGCTTATATTCCTCACAAATTTTATCAGCTCATTAGGTATGAACACTTCAGGCTTTCTAAATCTTCCTCACTATTTTCTACTATTTCCTCCACTTTGTTCAGAGTTATTAAAGTTCGAAATTCTTGATTTACCTTCCAATGTTTTTCTCACAATTCGATACGGCGTACCCCGCGGCTCGTGTTCTATCTATAGCTTTTTGGCTACCCTAATTGCTCTACCAAGTTGTTTTTTCCTACTTTACCTACTTCTATCTCCTTTCTTCTCTTAACACAGCAATGCTTTCATTCTATTAATGTGCCAGATACATTCTACGTGGTAATTGTTTTAGAAGCATAGACGCTTTACTTGCTTTGTTTATTATCTTTTTTATAATATGT
>WYDF02251922.1:0-20578 GCA_009867245.2 Adranes taylori
AGGGTAAAAATCCCACACTGTCGGATGCACGGGCATCCGGCGCCTTTTGAAGGTTTCTCCACTTCCTACGCAAAACACAAAAAAAAAAGAATTATCGAAATCGAAATTCTCTTTTCGAAATAATAATCGAAAAGAGAATTTCGATTATTATTTTTGTGTATTTTAAATCATTAGTCTATTTGTGTAATTTGTGTATTTTAAATCAGAGATACTTCAATTTCGATTATTGATTTTGTTGACGCGAATTATTACATCTACTAACTTTGCAATTTGCGTGGAATTCACTTAGCGTATTTTAAATAAGGCATACTTGAATTTCGATTATTATTTTTGTTGAATCAAATTAATTGTATCCGCTAATGGCTCGGGAATGATTTTATGGTTGCCACTCGTTTATAGGTTGCCACTCGTCTCTGGTGGTATTTTCTTGAATTTATTATGCCTAAAAATTATACTTCTTGTATGGAGTGTTATAGTATTTACCTGTAATGTGTTAAATCTTGTCAATTACTTTCACTTTGCTGTTATATTTATCTGACTGATTTATTTTATTTTGAAGATTTAGGGCTCGTAAGTTATTATTCATTTCAGTCTGGTAGATCTATTCATTTCAGAAAATTAATTGTACCCGCTAATGGGTTGAATATGCTTAAATGTTGATAGGTTGCCACTCGTCAATGATCGTAGTTTCTTGAAGTTATCATGTCTAAAAATTACACTTCTTATAGTGTAGTGTTCTTGTATTTACCTGTAATATGATGAATCTTGTCAATTACTTAATTGCGCTTTACTGTCAGATTCATCTGACTCGTTTATTTTATTTTGAAGATTTAGGGCAAGTAAGTATTCATGTCAGGCTGGTAAGTCCAATTATTATATCTTCAAGCTTCCAAATCCTTTAGCGTATTTTGAATCAGTCATGCTTGGATTTCGATTATTTATTTTTGTTCGATTATTGATTATTACGTCTTCACGCTTGCTTTTCATGTAGCGCATTTTAATTCAGGCATTTTTGTATTTCGACTATTGATTTTTATTGAATCAAATTATTGCATTTCAGGCTTATAATTTCTTTAGTGCATTTTAAGTCAGGCATACTTGTATTTCGGCTATTGATTTTTGTTGACAGCATTATTACATCTTCACGTTTACAACTCCTTTAGCGCATTTTAAGTCAGGCATACTTATATTTCGACTATTGATTTTTATTGAATCAAATTATTGCATCTTCAAGCTCACAATTCCTTTAGCCCTTTTAAATCAGACATATATGTATTTGGATTATTGATTTTTGTTGAAGTAAATTATTCCATCTTCATGTTTGCAATGACTTTATTGCATTTTAGGTCAGATATACTTTCGATTATTGATTTTGTTGACGTGAAATATTACATCTTCCAACCTTGCAATTTGTTTGTAATTCCTGTTAAAACAAATTAATTGTACCCGCTAATGTGTCGGAAATGATTAAGTGTTTAAAGATTGCCACTCAGCTCTGATGGTATTTGCTTGAAGTTATAATGTCTAAAAATTACACTTCTGATTTACCTGTAATATATTGAATCTTGTCAGTTACTTAATTTTTCTTTGCCCTTAGATTCATCTGACTAGTTTATTTTATTTTGAAGATTTAGGGCTCGTAAGTTGCTATTCCAATTAGGCTGGTATATCTATGCATCTTATTAAATTAATTGTACCCGCTAATGGGGCGGAAATAATTAAGTGTTTATAAATTGTCACTCGCCTCTGGTGATATTTACTTGCAGTTATTATGTCTAAAAATTATACTTCCTATAGTGGAGTGTTATAGCATTTACCTGTAATGTATTGAATCTTGTCAGTTACTTAATTTCACTTTGCCGTTAGATTTATCTGACCTCGTAATATTTAGGCCTCGTAAGTTGCTATTCATGTTATATCGAAGTAGATCGAATTATTACATCTTCATGCTTGCAATTCCTGTAGTGCATTTTAAATCAGACATACATGGATTTCGATTATTGATTTTGTTGACGCGAATTATTATATCTTCACGACTGCAATTACTTTGGCGCATTTTGAATCAGGCATACTTGAATTTCGATTTTTATTTTTGTTGAAGCAGTTTCCACAGTTTCCATCTTGCCAAGATATATAAAAAAAAATTGAAGATTAGAAATTTTTCAGTCTGTGAAAATATTGATGTTATAATTCAATCAAAGATAAAGTGCTTCTTTACAATGACCCTTTGAACGTGGATGTTGAGAATCAGTCATCGATATATCAAATAGAGCTTTGCGATCATCGGGCTGATCCTTTTCTTCGAGCCAGATCTGAAAGACGGTTCAACTTTTTTAAGCTACTTCCAGAGGACGAATTTCCCAGGTTAGAGAGTTTTTGTTGGATTTTATAAAATAAACACAATTACATGTCATAAGTTTATTTTAAGAACTTTGTAGGGTATGTTATTAGGCTACCCTAGATTCTCGAAACTTTCCTGTCGCGTCAGACAAACAGCGCGTATACAGGAGACAAACCGTCCAAATAGGAGGACTCAAACCCAACAACACGTGAAGAGCAACGCGAAATATTTGCTACTAACACAGCATACATATAAATACTCACACTATTCATTCACATACACACACTTGTACACCCACATTTGATTTTGTTAGAAATGTTAGAGAGTAGAGAGGTAGTGATATAGAAGACAGTGACAGCTCCTGATGGTTATTTTTTGTCTTAATTTAATTCCTGCCTGTTGAGTTAGTTACTTCCATACTACATTTTCAGGTAACCACTTAACCACAGGATATGTTAATTAGTTTTAGTAGCTAAATTCCATTCTAAGGAAGAGTTAACAAAATTACGCGTTTGAGAACAAGAAACATTGAATTTTCCAGCCATTTCATCAAGGAATTGTGTTTCTTACTTATTACCATATACAATTACGAAGTGTGTCTATAAAATTTGATAAATGCTCCGATATATCAACAGATACGGAAATATGGCCCTGCATTATTATTACGAAACAACTAGTAAGGAAGTGGATGAAGTATCACCTCAAGACAAATGTAGTGGATAACTTGGTGTAACTTACACATCATTATCACAAGACCAAAGCATAATATTTTCACGTTTAAAATTGGAGGATGAATTTTGTCTCCTACGTGACTGACAAGAGAAGATCCTTTTAAACATACATATTCAAGTTTTGTCAAATAAATTCCCTAATAATTCATGAAATTATTTTACTTACCGGTTTTGTCGTTCCTACCACAAGCCTATCACAAGTTTATTTTAGAATCACACGTCGTTGCCTTACTCACACCGTACACCGTTATTAATTCATTTTAATTCATTTTAACTAAACTATAGTTAGAATTTAATTTAATTTATATAAGGATTAAACACGAAAGAACTAATTATTGGTTACAAATACTGGGCACTACTATTTTCCATACCAAACTACTGGAGATTATTTTATCAGTTCATGAATCAAGATTTTATTTAGAATTATTTATAATTTAATTTATTATTTTATTTTCAAAACGCTGATTGGCAGGGATTCACCCTACAACTTAAAATTCCTTATTACCGACTGTTTTTTCCTGTGAGAGCTGTGTATCTTTTATTACTTTTTTAGTTTCCCCTAGCTAGCTTGTCTCGGCACCTACGTACTTTTCCCTATTACCAAGCTAAATTGGCCGGTGGCCGCCAATTAAGTAACTGAATTTGTTCGACGTTCAATTAGATACAATAGAGTTTTATTAACGATAAATGATTTGTTCGACAATTTAATTATAAACGGTGAAGTTGCCCGTAGACTACTGCTTTTTTTACAACTAGTTCGTCTAGAACAAACTGCTTACGTTTCAAGCGTACGAAACTATCTAGCACGGAACTAAATTAGAACGAGAACAAATTTCCTCGTTACACTCGCCACCGCTTCCGGCAAATTGGCCCTTGAATTTCAAAGAATACAGAAAACCTAATTAAACCAAACTAGTTAACATAATTACTACAAATAATGTTACCTCCAAACTTATCTAATATATACCTAAATCTAACTAATCTTCACATCAGTCTAACAATTATTTCAACAAAGGTAACCGTGCGTTTCCTTTGTTTACAAAAATTATTTACAAAAATCATGCAATTGACTACTGGTCAAATTCATAGTAGCCAGAAACTTCTTCAAACCCGGGTAAAAAGTACACGCTGAAACAATAAGAATACGTATGCGTAATAAAAATAACATAATATAACAAAGTACGATGATGAAATATTTGGCAAAACAAAATTTAAACGGTGTTTTTTTAAATGATAAAGTCTTCGTTTTAGGCTTGGTAACCGCGAAAAATATGCTAAATAAATCACTAACTTAAAGCCCTAAGTCGTCAGTCTGATTCTACTCTGTGTGATAGCATACGCTTAGCCATAACATATACTTCTCTTCCCGTGCAGTATTCACACATCATCGCGTAAGTAGCCAGCCATCCAGCGAACACCGACGAGCAGGCACACATATTTAACATTACATCGGACACTGTTGATATATTTACACATTAAACAGCATAGCTAAACGCCCTATTCCTATATACGTAAGACAAGCAAAGCGAATCATTAAGTGCGTTCACTTCAACACACATTAATACGGTTAGCAGACTAAGCACATAGCGCAGACTAACTAAGCGCATTCATATACACTACAGAGAATACGTTTAAATTTAATAAATATTTATTCCAGTATCAGGTTTGCGTAAGTGATTGATTTTATTATTTCATAATCCCAGTAACTTTGTTACAGTAAAAAATTGGATTCAATTATCAATATATAAATAGGAAATCCAGATAGTATCCGTTTCTACAAGTTCATTATGAAATTGTTGAAATAAAGAATTTTTGGAGTTGGATACTACTGTTTGATTTCACTATTATGTTCTAATTCTAATTTGGTGAAATTTCTTTTTCTATAATTTTCCTTTTTGCAGCTGTTTTTGGGTAATGTTTCTGTGGTCAATTGTTTTCAATCCACATTTTGCAGCTTTTTTTTTTGGTGACCTCAAGCATTCTTCCAGCTCATTATGAATTAAGCAAATTTACTTTAAGAGTTAGATTGTGCAAAGAACATCGTCATTGCTGCTAAGAACCGTAGAAAACGGTGCAAACGATAGTGATTTTCAGTGAACCCTCGGAAAATGACCATTGTGCCGTTTGCAAAGCGAAGAAAGCTAGTCAGTTTCGGGAACATATATCTACCGGACTAAACTGAAGCTAACCAAGGAGGTTAAATATCTTGGGGCTTCCTTAGATTCTAGTAGAGTTAGACTTAGTAGAGCTCCCTTAGTAGGATAAAACAGAGAGCTTTAGGCCAATACTGGCCAAAATAATCCGTCATCCTTCATCCTGGCAACGATTCGTGGTAACGATTCGGCAACATTCCTGGCGTAAATGTTTCGTGTGAAGTCTGTGCACGCCGGTATTCTTTTTGTTGATGATGCCTGAAATGGGTGGGTGTGCAGTGAGTGATATTGTATGAACGTGAAATTTGTATTGTTGATTGCCTATTCGACATTCAGCGGGTGTTGGCTAGATGGTGTTGTGTGTTGTTTAGATAATATTTTAATAGCTAAATATGTAAACACACGTGGTTGTCGGACATATTTGTATATATTACCATTGTCGCCACTCGACATCAATAGCATTTGAGGTTATAGAGAACAATACACACACATGCGTTAATTTACATTGTTTTAATGCAAATAAACATTGTTTCTTCATTAATATATTTAAGGCTAGATGTCAATAGTTTCTCAAAGCAAATCTTTAAAAGGCATGTGAAGAACATAACAAACAAATCGATTAGAATGTTATTGACCTGCAAGCGAATGTCAGAGAAGAAATGGGGTCTATCATCTAAACTCATGTAAGAATCAAAGCCTGTACAACGTATGCTACAGCCCTGTGCTGGAATTACTTTCTGAAGACTGTCAGATGCAACTAGACAAGCTACAAAGAATAGCGTGCTTAGGCATAACTTCGGTCATGCGATCAACCTCACCGGCGGCTATAGAAGCACAGCTTAATCTACACCATTACAAATGCTGCATACAGAATTGAAACAAACGGATTTGAGGAACTTCACCACAAACGAGGCACTCAAAAAGCATTAAAAACCATTCTAAATGTGCATCAGACGCAATTAAGACATTCCATTTCTAGCAATAAGTAATGGAAGAGTGGAAACTACCCATTGCTATTGAATGGACTTGTATTGTTTACAGATGGTATCATGAAGACAATAAGGTACCTGCCTCTGCCCCCGACGGGGCAAGAGGCAGGTGCCAGAATATTTGGAACAAGTTTTCAATCAATTTGGGAAGATATAAGCGAGCTATGGCGAGCACATGCATTAAGCAACATATCAAAACACAATTAGAAAATGAACGCAAAATTCATTGAGAGGAACACCGCGCGACACAAACCAAATACTGTACGTTGAAGAGCAAGAAACATCTACTGAACCTAAGAAGGAAAAAAAAGAAAAGAGTATTGAGTCTTATTACACGACACAACTGTTTCTCGAAGCACCTTAACAAGTTGGGCCTAAGCTACGTTTAGGGTATGTGGGAAGGAATGAATGAAAAGAACTCCCAGTGTAATCTAGGTTTTTTTTAAATCCATAAGGTATAGAATCCTAATTATCTAAAAAAACTTCCCTTTGTTGAATTAAATATATTTTTTTGATCCGTTTTTTGTAATAACTTGATGATCCTTGGTTCTACATATATGCCATGACGTATCAACAATAGGCTCCTTATTGTCATCATTATCGGTCTAGATCATCTGTCTGATTGTAGAAAAAATCACTTTTAGAAATTTTATAAATATATCGTATTCCTTTGACTCTACACGTTACAAATTCCTTACTATGCTTTATAACCATAGTTCTTGGGCCCGCCGCTAACAAATTCAGTAATATAACTTGCAGGTCCATATGTTTCTAGTTTGTCGGTCATATGCATGATACATTTACCAGTTGGTGGATCATATTCACTGAATCTGTATTATACTACAATACTTGATCTTCAAACTGCTCCAGATACGAATAGAGTTTAAGACGAGTCTGACTAGTAACATATGGAAAGAACATCAAAACTTTCCTCTGTAAATACGTAGTTAGCTACTAGTGTAGTATCATTGTTTCATTAATAGGAATAATACTATTGACACAGGGTTTAATACAGAGCTGACAAGGAATTGGTGCAGTTCTTGATTTTGCGTTGAGTTCTCTTTTTGTCCAAGTTTGCCCCAGATTGAATTCAGAATGAGCTTAGCTAAAGACCTGAAACTAGATTTTTTTTTAATGTCAGTAGATTTTAATTTAACATTGTGTGCACTTTTAAAATCTTCAATGTATTGTTGGCGTGCGGTATCAGTTGTGCAACAACCCGCCCTTCCAGATGTTTGTTGTTTGACTAATAAATTTATTAATCATTTCAGTAAATAATCCATCTACGCCATTTTATTTATCATATTGTCGAACATCACATTTCTAGATATCATATATTCGATATAAGTTTTATAACTTAGTGACACTGCTTTATTAATTTCATCAATTGCCCATCTGGATATTAACGCATGTTCCTCGTGGTTATGATTACAATTTTTATTTCCCTGCAAACGTTATCTTGCCCCGCATTGTTTAATTGCCGCAGCCAGCCGTATTGTTTCATTGCCGTGGCTCTGCCGCGGCTAGCAGTATGGTTTCACTGCAACGGCCAGCGGCATGATCTAATTGCCGAGGCCTACGTTTTGCGGTCTGCTGTCCACACTACCGTGACCTGTGACCGCGGCTTTGCAGTCACACAGGTTCTCGTGTTGAAAAACCATTCACGTGTTATTACGAATAGATGGTCTAAATATGGTCTGAGCATGTGTTCCTGTATTCCCATGTTCCCGTATTCCCTTGTCCCCGTATTTCCGCATTTCCGTGCTCAAAAGAGAGAGAGATATATTTCTTGAAATCTGTCCAAAAATGATTGGAATTGGGTACTCCAAGAAATCAATGACCCTACCATCGAAATGCTTTGCTACAAATGGTTGGAATTCCGAATACGGCATTATTAGCAATCACAGTCGGCCGATTGAAACCCATGATTTCGAACACATATAAGGTGAAGCTTTCTCACAAGCATATTGTAAAGTGGAAAATAGGTAAGCATTGTCATGATGGCTAAATTCTAGGTTATACTTAATTATCCAAGCATTATTGCCTTACAATCAAATTGTAGGAACAATGAATTCATTGTAGGTATCTAGTGTAATAGTAAATATTCTTAAATATCGGATATTTATTGTCGCTTAGAATTAATAGATCAACTGAGCTTTGTAGATAACAGATGAGAAGTAGAAGTCGCTCCATCGAAGGCGCAATTAATGCAGCGATCATGGCGTGAGCTTAGCCGAACCTAACCGAGCTATCCAGGCAAAATCGTGCTAGTTTCTGAGGGTAGTTAGAGTTCAGATTCAAAATATTATAAATTGTTATTAATTATAAATAATATTATGATACTAATTACAATAATTATAAATGTTACTTTTCACTCATTTCATCTAAGATATCACTGGGAAAACTTTTTGACGAGAAATCTGAGTTGGGGCATCGACGCGCACTATATAATGAAACAGCAATAGTTTAAGCCGAAGAAAATTGGAAGAGGACCTTATAACAGGTACCTGACAGTTGTTGGACAGTAGCAAGCTGCTAGAAGTGAATGTAGGGGAAGTACCTCTATAAAAGTCTCTATAATTTTTTTTCACTGAAGCAGCCTATTGATGTTAAACTTTTTATTTTAAAATAAATCTAAAAGTAGTAGAGTCTTTGTGATGTCTGCAGCTCAAATGTAAGTTTAACTATATCAATATTTATTGACTAGTCTGAAAATCCCAAACCCACACAATTCTGAATATAGTCTAATCAGTAATTTTATTTAAACGAAACTTAACTCATAAACGCTTATTTGTTTACTTGAGAATTAATGTTAAAATTTATCGCATGCTAATATTTATTTTTATGAATATATTGAACAAAAATATTATTGAGGTTTATAATTTTTGTGTTAAACTAACACATGTTAACTTTGTGTTGTTTATTAAAATATCTTAAAGAAATAAATTTTTGAAAATATTATTTTCGATCCCTTTTTCAAGTTGGGTAGGTTAAATCAGGAGAAGTGAAATTTATACATTTAGTAAAACCTCATCCTGCAATTTTGTCACAAAAGTAACCGTGAAAATATTTGCAATTAGAGCCGCTTATCACGTGGAAATTTGTCACAAAAACTATATGCCCTGACATAATACATTATACACTCCCATGTAAAAGGTTTAGTGAATTTATGCCTTGACGTAACCTAATGCGCTTCTGTCAATATAATAAATTTTTCAAATTTAATATAGTTTTCCACAGTTTTGTTTCCAATGTCAATGAAAAAAAAAATCGCACACATTCTGTTGTTGTGCAGTTTTTGTTTTAACCGTAGGTGAATGTAGATCTGAGGTTTCGAGCTGGACGCAGAAACTGGATACTTATATAACAGATATATAGGCGGACGCTTTGTCAAGAAATGTGGTTTTTAAAAAAATGTTTGCATGTGAGTGTAATTAAAAAAGTTTATGAAGCAAATCAGAGCATCAGCACTGGGCTGGGATCAAATTTATTATCAGGTCACGAGCTATTTTCAATTTTCAGCGAACAGGCCACCGGAAATTCCCAATAGCCCGCCGGGCCAATCCAGAAGAAATCTTAGCTAAAAGGAATATATGAAGCAATGAAACAATTGACAGGCAATCCGATTCTGTTAAGAAATAAACACTTGTTACGCCATTGAGTGACACGAACAAAGTTTTTGGTTTTAGGGAAGTGTGTAGTTCTGGCTGCATGCTACCTTATAAACACACGCCGCACACTTTAAGCATCGGATTGACAGTGGTAGTTGGTCTAAAGGCGGGGGTTGAGTTCCTAATACGGCAAGCGTGGTAACGGAATAACTCTATGTAGTCGCAATCCAATTGTTCTTTGCATCTTGTTTTTTTATAATAATTATATTGATATCGCTACACATAGTTCGCATTGAATTACAAAAATTCTATTTACTAACGTATGGCGAGCGCTCGTTTCGGAGTTTTGCTCCTCGTGTGTGTTTAATCTCTATGCATTGACCTGACATTATGCTACAGGAACTAAACTCAAATGGTGTCTTTTTACCATTCGTTAGCATCGTTAGTCAGTTGAAAGTGCTTTAATGGGAACCGGCCCGCTTACCTAATTTCAAAAGTGATATATTTTTAACAATGTACTATTAATCAATTAAAAGAGCTTATAATGGAAATTGACCCGCTTATCTAATTTCGAAAATGGTGTATTTTTACCATTGCACCGTTAGTCAATTGAAAAATTTATGATGGAAATTGGTCGGCTTACCTAATTTCATAAGTGGTATATTTTTACCATTGTACCATTAGTCAAGTGAAAGCGCTTATGATGGATTTTGACCAACTTTGCCCATGAAAATAAAGCTTGTGGGATCTCCAACTAACCAAGGCTAGTTGCTTTATGTATAAATGATAAACCCATCGATTGAAGTACATACATGTTGATACTTTTGAGTTGTCGTGAATGAACAAAGTGATCCGAAAATCGAAATAATCATCTAGAATCGATAATCAAAGCTAGAATCGAACAGACAACAGTCTTCAGCTCCGTGTACGATTATTGCGTTGTTACATTGATCTTTTCCTACTACTGGTTGAATGTCTAGCTTTCAATGGACGTTCAGTCAGGAGATCGTATAGGCGCCTATGAATTGTATGTGTACTGAAGGATATTATGTACATTATGGATGGCAAGACGGACAAACATCGAGATCCTCAATATAAGGGACAAATTTTTAGAGCTGATGAGGACTGTCAAGGAAAGGAAACTGCAACAGATCGGGCACATCGTGCGGGGTGAAAAGTATGAGATCCTTCATGTGATCATCGAGGGGAAAGTTCAGGGCAAGAGATCAACAGGACGACGCCAGAATTTATAGCTGAAGAATCTGAGGAGATTGATCTGAGGAGAAAGATCTGAAAGCTCTAGTGCAGTTTCCAAAATAGGTTATTGTATTGCCTACCTCCAAAGGGAGACTGTGCTAAAAGACGAAGAAGAAAAAGAAGAAGGAGAAATGAGTTCATTGATACTTCTTCCTCGTGTTTTCACTAATGTAATAGCTCCTATAACTTAGTAATTAAGTGATATATGATTTATTGTTATTGAGTATATTTATCGGTAGTTTAGTAGAAGATGTGTACCGTGCACAAGCATCGTGAACAATTAATCCTTTAACGTCCTTCTTTTTAAGCTTATTTCGTACAAGTATTCTAGAAGTGTTCTACGAAAAAAGTGGGTCCAACACTTATCAACTTCAAAATGATGTTTCCTTACACCTTCTTCTTCAAAATGATCTTTTCTGTACGGATACAGTGTTTTTTTTACGGTAAAATGTTGCTAGTCTAAAAGAGACCTACAACATTGTTGCTATCATGCCATGTTTTAAAGCATGTTGCACGCCATTCATTTGAATCAGAATCATATTCAGTGTTCAGAATGTGATTTTAAAACTGTTTAGTATTAAGTATCACAAACGCATTCATATAGCTAAACCTATTTAGTATCACAAAGCCATTCATATAGTTAAAAAGTGTTTGGAGTGTGATTATAATACAAAACAACAGAATGATCTTATAATACACAAACGTACTCATGCAGACAAAAGATCAAATAATTGTTGAAACTGTGAATACAAGAGTACAAAAAATAGTAATCTCATAGTTCATAAATGTATCCATTCGGGGGAAAACCATATTAGTGTTCGGAATGTGATTACAAAACCGTGCGCTACAGCATTGTCCTAATACAAAAACGCACTAATTCAGAAGAATAACTGTTCAAAATGTGATTACAAAATGCACATCAGAGTAATCTGATAACTTACAACCGTACGCATTGTTCAGAATGTGAGTACTAGTTGTACTTTTAAGTAACCCCAGCGGTTGTAGTAAAAATCAAAATGTTCAAATTTTTTAAACGATGAACCTAACGCTACACTACTATTGCGGCTGTATTGCGGTTGTCAACTTGATAAGAAACTTTAGTTGATATTAGTAGGTTTAGTAAACCTATTAGTACGTATTCCGTGCCAGAAGCACGTATTCAGTGCTTCTGAATCATGCAATGTTCAGAATGTCCATAATAAGCTGTAGAGAATTGTGAAAAATGAAATATGAAACTTTCAGAGACAACAACATAAAAATGGAATTTATTCAAGCACATATGCAAATATTCAAGACTGTTGCAAATGTATATAGAAATAGATCCCAACGCAAATGAAGACCTTTAACAAAAGGGACAACATAATATAAAGGGATCTGAATAAAGTGGATAGAAGTCCTCAGTATTATGATGTTTGATTTATGAATCAGCATTATGGATTTTTCCTTACACCTTCACTACTATTGCTTTCACTTCTTGCATGCTGTGTTGCTCTTGCTTGCTCTCCTCCATTTTTTTGTAGTGCATTGATTACGACAATTCTTCAAGCTAGATTTTAAGATCTTATCCTAATTTACTTTCCAGCCTTCAAAGTACGGTTTGCTCCATGAAATTTTTTTTTGTTTGCTGCGCTACTTCCTATGTTTCTTGCTCTTTTTCTTCTTTAACTTCTTAAACTAACAAATTCTGGGATTTACTACCATTTATTACTGATAAGAATTTGTAAGATTGTTAATTTTCGCTTTCAGTTAAATTAAAATTAATTGATGTACTTGTTTAGTATCACAAACGCATTCATATGGTTAAAAAGTTATATAAGTGTTTGGAGTGTGCTTACAATACAAAACAAAAGAATGATCTCATAATTCACAAACGTATTCACTTAGGCGAAAAACCATATACTTGTTCAGAATGTGAATACAAGAGTACACAAAACTGTAATCTCATAGTTCATAAATGTATTCGGGGGAAAGCCGTATAAGTGTTCAGAATATGATTACAAAAGCGCTCGCAAATTTATTAACAAACGCACTAACTCAGGAGAAAAATAATATAAGTGTTCAGAATGTGATTTCAAGACCACATCAGAGTGATGTGATCAACAAGTGTAAGCATTTAGCAGGAAAGTCATATAAATGTTCGGAATGCCATTATAAAACAAACGGAACGCAATCTGATTAAACACACAAGTCGTATTCATTCAACAGAGAAAGCTTTACACTATTCGGACTCTAAATATAAATCTGGGCTAGGTAAGAATTTTAACGAACATTGATAAATTCATTGGGAATGAATTTATCATTTGTGAATTGAGAATAAATTCATTGGGAATGAATTTATCAATCATCTTGTAAAAATACAATTTGAGTAAACCATTGTTATATGTACCGAGGTATGGGTTCCTCCATCAAGCTTTTTTTTTTGATGCGCAATTTCTACATGTCGTACTCATTTTCTTCTTTAACTTCACATATTCTGGGATTGACTACCATTTATTACTGGCAGGAACTTCTGAGATTATTAATTTTTACTTGTAGTTTAATTAAAATTAATTGATGTGCCTGTTTAGTATCGCAAACGCATTTATATAGTTAAAACGCTACATAAGTGTTGGAAGTGTGATCACAATACGAAACAAAAGAATGGTCTCGTAATTCACAAATGTATTCAGTCAGACGAAAGACCATATACTTCTGCACAGTATGAAGTATATAGCTCATAGTTCATAAATGTATCCATTCAGGGAAAAACCGTTTAAGCGTTCGAAATGTGATTACAAAATGAACAAACGTATTAATGCAGGAGAAAAATCATATACGTGTTCAGAATGTGATTACAAGGCCACATCAAAGTGATCTCATAGCTCACAAGTTTACACATTCAACAGACAAGTAATATAAAAGTTCTGAATTCGATTATAAAAACAACAGCAAACTCAATCTGATTTAACACACACGTGCTATTCATTCAGCAGACAGAGAGACAGAGAGCTTTAAAGTATTCGGATACATTTATAAATTCATAAATGAATAGCATTGATAAATTCATTGGGAAACAATTTATCAATCATTTTGTAAAATACAATTTGAGTAAACTATTCATTATATGTACCGAGGTTTGGTTTCCTCCATCAAGAGGTCTTTTGTTTTGTTTGCTTCGCAATTTCCTACGTTTAAAGCTTTTTTCTTCTTTAACTTCTTAACCTCACAAATTCTGGGATTTCATATAATTTATTTCCGGTACGAATATGTGATATTGTTAATTTTTACTTTTAGTTAAATTAAAATTAATTGATGTACCTGTTTAGTATCACAACTCACACACGCATTCATATAGGTAAAAAGCTATATGAGTCTTTGGCGTGTGATAAGAATAAAAAACAAAAGAACAATATCACAATTCACAAACGTATTCATTCAGATGAAAGACCATATACTTGTTCAGAGTGCGAATACAAGAGTACAATAAATAGTAATCTCATAGTTTATAAATGTATCCAATCGGCGAAAAATAGTGTTCGGAATGTGATTACAAAGCCGCGCCCAAGAGCATTCTTTTAGTTTTCAAACGCACTCATAAATAAATAGCATTGATAAATACATTCGGAATCAATTTATCAATCATTTTGTAAAAATAAAATTAGAGTAAACTATTTGCTGCATGTACCGAGGTATGGTTTCCTCCATCAAGAAATCTTTTTTTTTTGCTTCGCAATTTCCTACGTTTCTTTCTTCTTTAACTTCCTAACCCCACAAATTCTGGGATTTATTACCATTTATTGCTGGCAGCAATTTGTGAGATTGTTAATTTTTACTTTTAGTTAAATTCAAATTAATTGATGTGCCTGTTTAATGTCACAAGCGCATTCATACAGGTAAAAAGCTATATGAGTGTTTGGAGTGTAATAATAATACTTAACAAAAGAACGATCTGATAATTATGAATAAACGTATTCATTCAGACGAAAGACCATATACTTGTTCGAAGTGCGAATACAAAGTACAAAAAATAGTAATCTCATAGTTCATAAATGTATCGATTCGGGAGATAATAGTGTTCGGAATGTGATTACAAGGACGCGCGCAAGAGCATTCTTTTAATTTTCAAAACTCACTAATTCAGGACAAAAATCATATACGTGTTCAGAATGTGATTACAAAACCACATCAGTGTGATGTGATAGCTCACAAGCGTACACATTCAATAGACAAGTCATATAAATGTTCCGAATTCGATCATAAAACAAACGGCAAACGCAATTAGATTAAACACGCACGTCGGATTCATTCAGTAAAGAAAATTTTAAACTATTCGGACTCTAAATATAAATCTGAACTAGGTAATAAATTTAACGATCATTGATAAATTCATTGGGAATCAAGTTATCAATCATAGTGTAAAAATAGAATTTGAGTAAACTATTTGTTATATGCACCAATTAATATAAAATTAATCAATATGTAACATCTTCTTATATTAGTCAAGTCATATATATAATCAGATGGTAGTGATGAATTTAGATCTATACACAAATAGATAGGAAACAATAGTGGAAACCAGTAATAGTAAAGTTTTAGGAAACAATAAAATTATGGTTTTTATCTTACAAGAAAAAAATGAAATTCAAACGGACTTTAATTTTAAAAAGAAATTGATTTATTTCAAATAGAAGCCTTTCCCATTGTTACGAATGTGATTTTGAAATTGTACGATAAACCTGTTTAGTATCACAAACACATTAATATAGTTACAAACATATTACAAAACAACAGAATGTTCTCATAGTTCACAAATGTACTGATTCAGTCGAAAGATCATGTACTTGTTGAGAGTATGAATACAAAAAATAGTAATCTCATCGTTATTAAATGTATCCATTCAGGGGAATAGCCATGTAAGTGTTCAGAATGTGATTACTAGGCCGCGCGCAAGAGCATTCTCTTAATTAACAACCGCACTAATTCAGAAGAAAAATCATATAAAGGTTCGGAATGCGATTATAAAACAACCGGCAAGCGCAATCTGATTAAACACACACGTCGTATTGGTTCAGTATCAGTAGAAAAAACTAGGCTAGGTATCAATATTAACGAACATTGATAAATTCATTGGGAATCAATTTATCAATCATACAATTTAAGTATACTATTTGTTACATGTACCGAGCTATGGCTACCTCCATCAAGTCTTCTGTTTTTGTTTCTTACGCAATTTCCTACGTTTCTTGCTTTTTCTTCTTCTTTAACTTCTTAACCTCACAAATTCTGGGATTGATTACCATTTATTACTGATAAGAATTTGTAAGATTGTTAATTAGTTAAATTAAAATTAATTCACGTACACTTCAGTCTTCAAACTAATAACAGATGTCCTATACTTTACGAAAAGCTCTGAATGCATATGGAAGGCTTTATATTTTACGAATAAATCGCATGCGCTACTCTATCGACCTGTTAAAGTTCTCTCTTTCTCTTCTTCGGCATAATATATATATAACTCCTATGCGGATGGCTAACATTTGCCGAATTCCATCGAGCGTACCCGAATAGACGTATAAGGTTTCGCGTTTGTCAGTTAACAGTTGCAGTGTATACTTTGAACACCGCGACGAGAGCAAAGTTTTCAAGTTCTGTGTTGTCGTAACAATATTCGAAATTATATAGGCAAGTTTAGTTTACGTTACGCGTAATTTAAATTAGAAACAATTCAATGTGGTAAAATGGTGACTTTTATTAATTAAAAAGATTAATCAAGTTTTTTATATTTGAAGCGAATAAAAATTTAATTTTTTTATTTAAAAAATATTTTCTTATTTGGACAATAATTGATAATAGTGATAAGTGTTTTAAGTGCAAATAATATGTCACTTTTATTATTTTAAATATTCTTCCAAGTGTTAGTTAATAAAAAGATGTCATAGTCCAAATAGGTAGTTCTTAGTGCTTTACGCTGCAGTGGATAATATTTTAAGCAGGGTCTTTAAAACGTCCTTTTCCAGTTTTGAAGTAGTGATTAATTTCTAAATCACTTAGTTATGTGATAATTAGTATTTGTAGTTATTAGTAATGGATGACATTTGGGCTGCTAACAGCGGTGAATAATATTTAATTCAAGCTTATATAAAACGATTTCAAAGGTTGTTCCTTAAACATTTTTTTATAGGATGTCCTAAGGATAACAGGATGTCCTTGTAAGGATGCAAAAGGTTTTTTTCTTTAATTTAAAATAATATTTAATTTTTAAATTATAGTTGGCTTAAAATTTTTAGTTTCATATTTTCCGATTGTTTATTTTCCTAAAATAATTTATTCATTAAACAGATTCGTTTTTTGTGGGTCTAGCGGACATTTTTGTTTTCCTCAATTTGATACGAACTTTGCCCGATTATTTAGCGGGGACCCTCAATTAGCTCAATTTATAGTTAATTCTCTCCAATAATTAACAAGTTAATAAATACTTGGTTTGATTTAGTTTTTTAATTGAATCATTGAATTAAGTAGTTTCAATGTATCTGATTAATTAAGGCAAGTTTAAAATATCAAAAGATAGCTTAAAAATAGTATTAAAGAAAAATATTAAAATAATTTATCACTTTAAATCAATCAATACAAAAGAATGGCAGCGTGACATACGTTGCCCAAATCTTAGGGGAACTTAAAAAAAAAAAAATTAAAATCACCGTATTGGCGAAATAACTATAAAAATACAACTTCCATTCTGCTGGATCTCCTTTTTTCCATCCCATTGCTTTCATGGAATCTGACCAAACATAACACTGCATCTCCAGCGCTTCCTTTACCTTAACCAATAATTTTACCAATATTAATGCTGCACATAGCTCTAATCGAGGCAAAGTTGATTTCTCCTTTACTGGAGCCACTTTAGATTTTGCTTGTAATGTGGATATGTTTATTATTCCATCTTTTATGACTTTTCCGTACACCACTGCACCAAACCCTATCTCGCTTGCATAGCAAAAGTCATGAAAGCCCTGGTCCTGTACTTGACGTATATATCCATCTTGGAATTCCTATCGCCTCTACATTGCTTAGGCTTTCCTTGTACTTCATCCATCTTTCGACCGTTGACCTGGTCGTCCCACACTTTCTCGAATTTCCATAACTCTTGTATCAACAGTTTTATTGTTATTACAACCAGTGACAACCAACCTAAAGGATCAAACATCTTAGCTATTTCTGATAATATATATCTCTTAGCAATTTTTTCTGCTTCGCTTATTTTGACTTGAAACTGGAATATCTCTTCCTTTGGGTGCCATAGGACGCCTAATGATCTATTAATATCTTCTGCTGCTCATTACTGCTCCATTTTCGCAGATTGGACCATCCTTTTTTCATTAACGTTATTAACTACTTTTGTAAATTTACTGCATCTTCTATGCTATCTGCTCCAGAAAGTACGTCATCTACATAGAAATCTATCTTAGCTATTTTGGCTGCTTGTGGATGCTTATCTTCTTCGTCTGTAGCTAGCTGACGTAATGTACGAACTGCTAAATATGGCACCGCTACCGTTCCATATGTCACCGTTGTCAGTCTATACTCTTGTGGATGAATTTTAATCTTTCGGTACATCTGCTCCACATCCGCTGAAAATGCTATTTTGTGAATTCGCCACCTTAGTTGTATCATTGCTAAATCTTGTTGGAGCCTCGGTCCTACCCACATAGTTTCATTTAAGCTTATATTATTAATTGTTTTGCACGATGCATCATAGATGCATCGATGCACAATTCTAACCTTGGTTGTCGAAGATTCCAATCTAACAACCGCTTGATGTGGAATCTAGTATTTCCCCAAGTCCTTTTCCCACGTTTCAACCTTATCTATATGCTCCAAATCTTCGGATTCATTAATTCATCGTCTTGTTTCAACCTTTTTTTCTGTCGTATAAGTCTTGCGGCGGTTCTTTTTGTTTTAAATTATTGTATGGTTTGTGTAGCAATATATTACGCCTTTTGCCACACGTCTTGCATGATATCATGACTCGACACTGTTCTTTGTCCAAGTGCTTCAAACACCGCCAACATAACTGCTTTTCTTTCACTTTCTCCAATCTCTCTTCAACTGATAAATTCTTGAAATTTCTGCAGCCGTATATTTGATGAGTTCCATTGCAACAGGTACATTTACATGTTTTTCTTGTCTCTATTATCTGTAGGTTTTGGAATCTTTTCTCCAAGAAGCCCATTAATTCTTGAAACTCCGGAATTTCATGAGGATCTTGTAACCCTTGCTCGAATAATCTATCTGTCGCTGAGTCCCACTTTCGACATATATGTTTCCCCAAAAATGATCCCCAATCTTTTGTTTTTACCCCTAAATTCCGTGTTGCTCCAAGTCGTTCCACTGTTGTGTCATGGAACCTTTTCAGTCGTTCTGAATTCTCTATGTGCACCGATGGAAGATCTAAAATTTTATCCACATAGACTGCTAACATCAGCTTGTTATTTTTATATCTTCTCCGTAAGATGTCCCAACACGTTTCGTAGTTCGAATCGGTTATCGGTATATGCTGAGTACGATGATAAATATTTCATTTTTTCTGCGTTCTTTAAATATGTGCTCTTATGATTTGTTTTTATAAACATGTCATAGAACGTCGCCCAATTCCCATATTTCCCATCCAACCTTGCAATGTTTAATTTCGGTAGCTATGCATTGTTAATTTCTTTCACAGGACCTCCTTCTTTCTCCTTTAGCCTGCCTTCTAATTTACTCATTACCTCGTCAAATTTTTGTTGTATCTCTATCTTGATTTCTTTTAAAATCGCTACGACCTCCATATTTTCTTCATCCTGTGCTACGCTCTTTTTGCTTCTTTGTCGGCCACCCGATATTCATTATATAATTCTTCAATGTTTAATTTTTTCATTTATAATAAATCCTTCCCAATTTCCGTATCAATTGATTCTAATATTTCTACAGTTTCTCAATTTTGAGTTAATATTGTTCCATATCCAAAAGCTAGATTTTGGAGGTGAGGTATAAATATTGACTCAGGCTTTAGGTGTTAGCTTCGTTAAATATTGCGAATGCAGCTCCGGGGAACAGATACTCAACTGAGGATTTTGAAAGGTACCGCCTATCTGCCTACCGACACATTATTAGCTATTTGTGCAGTGCAATTATATATTTTTTTATTTGTCCTTTATCTCTTAGGAGAAGAGTGGCATGAGAAAGAGCCAGTTTCGAAAGAAAGGCCAAACAATAAAAAACGAAATAAATAAACAATAGACTTCATAAGTTGCTGTTTATTTCTTTTATGTACGTAATGCGACAAAACATTTTCTAAAATCAACAATATTCTTAGACTTCTAACCATTTATGGAAAGAATGACATTTGTCTCTTTCATAACACATATGCTTTGAAAGAGAAAACCAAAGACTTTGAAAGAGCCAAGTTCTTATTAGGTACAGGAACTTGACCAGTCGTGGAACTTCAAAATTAGCCCCCGCGCACGACAACTCCACCACC
>WYDF02251933.1:0-20577 GCA_009867245.2 Adranes taylori
CGACTCTGCCTGTTCTGTTGGTGCATAGCATTGTATGATGTGCACATTTCGTACTCTGCACCGGAATCTGGCTGTCAGCTAGTTGAATTACTTTTATTATTTCTTCCTCACAGACTGGCCTTAAGAAGAATGTGTGATGTGTTTGTCTAGGGATCTATCCTTTTATATTCCCTGCCTCTGTTGTATCGTCACTGATACGGGGCCATAGAACGGGCAGTCGGACGGCCTCACCAACAACAATCAACAACAAAACCACTGCCACAATTTACCAACATTACGATCATCTAAAAAAATTCTTGCACCGATCTACTACAAATCTACATCAAAATTAACGGCCAGCAGGAAATAGCATTATTAGACACAACAGCAACCTGAAACTTTGTCCATACCCGATGGGCGCAAGATTATGTCATACGACAGGATGACACAATCATCAAACTGGCAACGGAAGAACATTTGCAACAAGGCCCTGTAAAACTCAATAAGCTAGTTAACATCAGCAATAGCAATCACGCTAGCGAATGTACCATTGTTTCGAATCTACAAAACGACAATATTCCTGGCATACTATGGATTATCAAGCAAACAGCAGAATCGACTTGAAACGAAGATGTTTTCACTTTGGGCAGAACATACTTACTTACCACTGTTTATTGCTCAACCCCACCAACTGAACCTAACCGAAGCAGTCACTGCATAAGTCAAGCCCGCCACTATTGCAGCAGTCTTTATAGACATATTCTGTGACACGTCTAGACTGAAGTCATCCGAACCACCGCCGCTACCATCAAACGAATCAGATACATCAACTAGACTGTCTCAAAACAACACTACCATCATACACACCTGCAGGTCCGTCGCACAAAGGCCATCAAGAAAGCTATCGCACAAAGGAAAAACTATCGCCCAAACGAAGATCAGGTCTATGGACACAATCCGCAATAGAATCAACTATAAGTGTAAATAAAGCAGATGTAAATAAACTAATGTAAGAAGAATTTGTGATCCCATTCTCATCAGTAAGTTGACAATATCATTACCACATCCCACCAGCTGAGCCGATAAAATATTTGGCAAAGTGATATATTGTCACGTTCATTTTTGTCAGGAGAGTGTTGCTCTCGTTGTGACGAAATATTCTAGCCCTAGCCCCCCCCCCCTTGCTAGACTTTAAAATAAAGCACCAGACTTTACCATTGCTAAAGTTGGTTGAGCGCCTCGTCCTGATTTAATCTTAGCTCATTTGATCAGAACAAATAATAGTTATGCTCAACCCTTAACAGTGGTAGTCGCCTCTATAGTTCAGGCTAACAAAATGAAAGAATGTTTGGACTTAACTAAAAATGTATTGATACGATTTATAGCATTGCATATATACAGTCACATAAAATATTCGTTCATACACGTAACTTACAACATGTAAAATAATAAAACAGTAGGTTAGTTATAACCAAATGCAGTGGCGGCTCGTGAAAATTTTCAGTAGATTTTCACAATCATTTAGAAAATTAAAAATAGTATATATTAGACGTTTGTCTAATATTGGATTGCAACTATTGTTACATTATGCGCTACACTATTGAACTTACGATTATAAATAAGCGTTTTTTTATTTTGATTTTTCAAATCTGGTTGATGTGGTCCAGCCTTCTTATTTTCAGTTTCTCTTTATAAGATAAATTTCCGAGACTGCGATTTATTATTATGATTTTTTATTATGAGCGTATTAATGACGTATATAAAAGTGCGCAGAAGAGTATTAAAACGAAAGTCTATTAGCACACAGTACACATACACATCGCGCTCATAAATAAATTGTGCTCTTTGTCGGTATAAAACTGCATGTTATTTTAGAACAATCAGGCGAGCCCATTGCAAAACTTCAGATTTTGCGTGTAAACAGAGGAGCAAAAATTTTTCGTGCTACCTATGACAGTATCATATATTAACTACGTATAGCATTTTATTATTCTTTCGGCAGTCTGCTACGTAACTGGAGTTCTAATAGCAAAAGATAATATGAAAATTTTAAACATTTTAAATTAATGATTTTTTAATTTGTTTTTTATTTTATATAGGTGTTCACGTACACCTGTGCACTTATGCACTAGCCGCCACTGATCATATGTTACCTAATAATAATTTACTCGTAATAAAAATTTTCCAAGTAATAAATAATAAAGACAGCTTCCTTGTAGCTTCTACACAAATCTTATTTTATACTTATGCACAGTAATCTCTAATAATTCTATTTCGATTGATTTTCTTTATGCCAATAATTAAACTTATGACTTCTAGTTTACTTTAACTCTTGTTGCACTAACATTATTACCATATCTATTCCTGATTACTGTTTCAACCAAGCGTTACGCTTCAATATAATCATCTTATATTTAATAATTAATTATACTTTTAATCGAACTAAGTTATGGCTTTTACATTAAAAAATCATTAGAACATAATACCTGCTTTGAGAATACATGAATGTCTATTATTACTCTATTTTGACTGACTCACTGATTCCTAAAAGGCGCAAATCTTTATCACTTTTCCCCTTCTACTCTAGCTTCCTTACTTTCAATAGTATACTCTGCTCTAATGTGTCAGCCATCATGGATTCGTAACGACCTATTACTAATCATTTACACATAGTCATACATCTTTGCTGGTCTCACTATCGTTATTGCTTGATTGTTAATCAGCTTCATTCTGCTGATATTCCTACAATTCGTTACTCAACCAAAACGACTCATCACACTTGTTTATACTAGGCGTTTTACTGCCATTGGATCACAATTTTTATGTATCTTTCCGTCAACAGAACTATTTGCTAAACACAATAACATTCTAACTTAACCAATATGTGAGTATCTTGTACCAATGTTTACAATGTATTTATTGTTTCAACAATAATTGCTGAACTGAAGCTTCCTTCATTACTTAGCATATCTCATTTCGAAACTACTAACCAAATTAATAAACATCTCTATGACCGTAACCATCTTAACATATATTTGATGACTCTTTGATCTTTATTTTATAAAACTGTATACAGTATGATTTCTTTTATATCATGACAGATTCTATCGTTCACTTCACCGCATCTGCTCATCCTGACTCATTTACATACTTTCTAAGTATCTAATGTTCATACTCTGTCACATTAAACGATACAGGGACAAGTGCATTTTGTCTCGTGACAATATTTATGAAGTTGGCTTAAAGCCTAGTGAGATATTGTTAAAAAAATTTAAGCTCTGAACATTTTTCTTAAATAAAGAAATTCATTGATATATTCAATAATGAATAAATGAAGAACCAAATTAAAGAACTGATTCCTATATCTGATTCTGAGCGAAATGGACAAGGAAATTGTGCCAGCAGCAGATTAATGAACGATTCTTTGTTACTGACAATCTTCCGTTGGAATCTTACTATAAATATATATTAAATCATAAAGAACAGTTCAAAATTTTCAATTAAACCAAAAAAATTCCTGGTAGCACAATCATAGACAGCCAAACTATTACTAATTTCTCCCTTTCCTACTACTTCGATGCAGTTAAAATTTTCCTTGCACAATCTGTATTTATTTCTAGTAAATAATATTTTCAATTTGCTAGCTTTGTTGCCAATCGTTTACCATATGAGTAAACATTTCTCAAAACCTTTTTTTTCCTTAGATAATAAATCTATATTTGAGAACTGCTTGGTTAGTATTTCGTATTATTATCACGAATATATTTCATTACAGTTTGACTGACTACTAAAATCCAGAAAGTTTTGAAAAGCGCCACATAAAATCAAGCAAAAATTGCGTCAATTGTCTAACAAATTGGAAAAAAAAAGACAAAATAATTCAAAGTTGATTTAAAAGTTACTTAAGAACAGCCCGGCGACAGCTCTAACTGCTCACCCAGAATCAACCCCATAAGTAGTATAATTCTACGAATTGGGAAGCGATCGAAGACTACTTATTTAGTTGCCGTCGTCGGTATCTGGCACCCGCTGCAAGTGTCACTTGGCGCCCAACCTCGCACTAAACTCCAACGTAACCAGCGACCGCAGGCTGACTGCCTTGGAGAACCACTAAGATATATAAATTATGAGAAAAAAAAAACATTCTAACGCTATTTAACAACTTATGTAATTATCCTTATCTAACTGGGAGTAAATTCTCAATACATACTAGGAACTTAACAAATCCGAATAACAAACCTCGACTCATATTTCGACTATATTATTTAATACTTTCACAATGACATTGTAATTATAATATATTTCTCGGAAGCCAAACTTCGGCTTGCGCTTCAGACGATGGGCCAATAAGAGAGTAGCATTTAAGACTTAGCAAGATGGAACCCTTTCACCTTTTCCTCCATAATCTCGTACGGTCATGATTGGTCAGCCAACATTACGTAACTATTACTAGGCAATGCGAATATTTATTATGTGAAAATTTAAAAGAGTAAAGAATACCAATTTCCAATTTACAGAACAGAATAGTCATTTGATATACCTACCTAGCACGCAATAATCTAATACACAGAGTAACCAGACACTCTTTCGAGCGGAATAGTCGATCCTATGGACTGGAAGTTACGTTTTACAAAATTGTGGTGGACATTTCAATATAGAAAATAAATTTTCAGGAGCAAAGCAAGGAACAATTATGAACTAATCGGTAAGATAATTAAAGAATACAACAAAATCTAGTGGTGAAAAGAATGACACATTGCAACATGGCAATGGGAACACTTATTTATACTTACATTTTTATTATCAAGATATGAAATATGTGAATAAATATGGGAAAATAAAATGGGATAAGTGGAACGAAAGTCAAATATTATGGTATTTATGTAAAGGTAATATTCTAGACTATACAAGATATAGTTCTTTCCCATATTCCATCACAAAAGTAACAGATGACTTTCATCAGAATTCGTCCAAAATTAGCATTTTTCCTTGAAAATTCTACCAGATATTTATTTGCTGTCAAAACTGTAATATTCGTATTGAACTTCTTACGCGACAACAATGAAAAGAGTTCCTGAAATTTGCAAAATTATTTGATTTGGATTTAGATTTTATGCCTTATTTATATTGAAACATGTAAGTAATATATATTTTATTAAAATGGTGTAGAATTTACATGTAATTTAAATAAATTATATTATATTGTAAAGAATCTATCAGCTGTGATTAAAAGTACAATTTCGATAATCGGTTATACGCGGGGTTTGACATAAATCTAGCCTTCGGTAGATGGTATTACGTGACAATGAACATCATATTGGTTTTGAAATCTGTTATCCAACAAATGAGGTCTGTCAAAATTTGAAGCAAAAAGCGTAATTAGTTTTTGGTTTTCATAGTCGTCGCAAGCAAGCAACTTTTGTGTTTCGTGAAAAATCTAAAAAGTTGAATATCGTTCAATGGTTAAGTTCCTTAACAGGAAAGGGAAAAACAGTGCATAAATCAAAGCCGAAGTGGATGCTGTTTACGGCATGTCTGCACCGTCGCTAGAAACAGTGAAATTCTGGAAAGCTGCATTTGTTCCTGCTGGTAGGAGTGTTTTTGATGATGACCGCCCAGGGCCCTCAAATATCGTTAGTACACCAGAAATCGTCAACAAAATACATGATATGATTATGGCAAAATGTTGAATCACAATCCCTGAGTTAACAGAAGCTGCAAGCATATCAACTGAGTATGTACACGCGATAATACACAAACGTTTGGATATGAAAAAGCTGTCCGCTCGATGGGTGCCGCATTTACTCACTATTGACCAAAAACGCACACACGTGAGGGGTTGGGAGAAGCTTTCGGCGAAGATAAAGCGTGATCTGAAGGATTTTTTTCGACGATGCATCACTGTTGATAGAAAGTAGGATTACTGCACGCCGGAGACAAAGGAACAGCAAAAGCAGTGGAGAAAAAGCGGCGAAGGCCCACCCAAGAAAGCAAAGAGAACGCAGTCGGCCGGTAAGTTAATGGCGACTGGTTTTTCGGATGCAAATAGCATTATTCTAATTGATTACTTAGAAAAAGGTAAAACCATAACTGGCGATTACTACGCAGCAATATTGGATGGTCTCTAAGCCCAATTGAAGAAAAAACGCCCTGGTTTGGCAAAAAAGTTCTCTTCCATCATGACAACGCACCCGCTCACAGAGCGGCTGTCGTGCAGGCAAAATTGAAGAAATTAGGCTACAAGTGGATCGACCGCCCACCGGATTCACCAGATCTAGCCCCTTGCGACTTTCGTCTGTTCCCAAACATAAAAAAGTACCTCGGTAAAAGAGCTCGAGCACAATTATTTTCGAAAGGGATGAAGAAGTTGGAAAGTGATCTTGAAAAGTGTATTATCTTTAAAGGTGACTATGTTGAAAAGAAAATTATAAAAAACAAAAATAGTGCGTTTTCTATTTTTGTCTAAGTACTCTAAATCTAGTCTAAATACTCTAATGTCACCATTAGAGTACTTAGACTAGATTTCCATTAAACCATAATCGTAGAACAATTTAATCAAGTATAGAGTTCGAGTATTAAACGACAGTAGCACTCTGTATCTCTGTATAGTTTAAACTCGTACAAAATTAATTTTTATGAAACAAGTCAATTTAATGACTCATTCCTGCGCCTTCTAGAGCGTACAATGCACACTAAGAAAATTCACATTTACATAGTGCGTCGATTTATGCATCAACGCCACATATCTTATGCATCAAGGGCTATGATACTCAATGTCAACTTATCATAACTAGTCAATACAATTTGACAGGCAAATTAACCTTAAAGTTAGCAAAAAATTAAAAATGCAAAGTTCTCAAGTCAAATTAAATTGCTTATAGCACAACATAATTACCTGCACTGAATCTGTTAATACCGCAGGATAATACAATTACTTACACACTATTTGCTGATACCGGCAAGTATAATATATGCCGGTAAGTATAACGTTGATAGTAAACATTGAATTTTAGTTTTCAGAAAGTTTATAACAGAAGGAATTAGCAATAATTATACGGTGCGCTAAGTGGATACTTCACAAGGTACTAAACTGGGACTAAGGTGTATAGGCAGATCCAGATCATACGGAAATTGGCTAATCTTCTGCCTTCAAGTTTTAAATCAACCAGCTTCGAACAAGGTGGTTACATGTTAGATTTAAAAAGTACGCTCATCCCATAGATGAGTACTCTTTAGAAAAAGATAAAATGACAACTTCTTTCTGCCTTTTTGAAGTTTATTTTCGCTTCATCATAAACAGCTGCCATGGTGGGATCCATGCGTACTTTCCAATTGACAACAAAATAATTCATATTCCTGTTCAAAATAATTGCACTATTCCTCCGATTAGATTCCGTTGCTGTAAGAACCATTTCATGCAACGTTTTCAACACCCTATAATGACTCATCTTGGATATTTATGACCTCTTGTTGATTTTGGTCATTCTTGGCGAGGGTACGTTTTGTAATATGATTCTAACATTTTGTCCGGCAGAAAGTTATTGAATTTTATAACAACCAACTGCTTTCATTTCATCGATCCCTGTTGAAAGTATCAGAGACTCAACAAGGCAACCGAGAGGTTTTGTGGGTTTGGTATTTCAATTTAGCTTAATATGAAATGTATCTTTATTGCTTCTTCAGCTGCTTAACCAGTACTCTAATGGTGACATACAGCAGCTTTGTTTTCTGCTTTAATTAAACTTTCTAGATGCATCATTTCAGTTCTATTATTTGACTTATTGGTATAAATTTCTTGATGAGACTTGATAGAGACTTCCATAATAATAACCGTTAGATACTATTATTAACTTTCAAGGTTTACCATTTATTTGAGTAGGTCCATTTATTAGTGTGTACGCTATCTCAATTTAACTTAATGAAAAATATATCCCTTTGGTATCACACCATGGTTCCATAGATGTATGTAATGAAGCTAACAACTTGGATCCTGCTCAATATTATACAGCATCAGGTTTAAGCTGGGCTGGCATGTTTATAATCACAAATTTAATTAGAATTGTTGACTGATATCGATATACTCCATTTTATTAAACATGGTATGTGTGGCGGGATTAGTCAATATTCTTGTGTCTACAAGCATAAGCATGTGTCTACATAAGCATGTGTCAATATAAGCAGGTCGCTACATTTGTCTGCATTCTGTTCACGACATCCATGAAATATCTTTCCTGTACCAACTATAGCTTCTAAATGCATCATTTTCATTCTATTACTTGATTCATTTGGGATCAGTTACTTGACAAAGACGTCTATAATGCTAAACATTAGATGATACTAATAAATTCCAAGGTTTACAATTTATTTGAGTGGGTCCATTTAATAGTAGATCCGCAAGCTCAATTTAACTTAATGTGAAATGTGTTCCCGTTGCTTCGTGGACTACTTCAATTGCACGATGTTGATGACATCCAGCAGCTTTGTTTACTGCTCCAACTATATTTCCTACTGGGTTTTTTCCATTCTATTATTAGATTCATTGGCATCAATTTTTTATAACGTAAACGTCAGATAATACTAGTAAATTCCAAATTCTACCATTTATTTAATTTGAGCGTTCATTTAGATATTCTAGTTTTGTAGTTTACATTATCAAGCGTCCTCGATTTCCTATATAACTTGTATCAAGCATTAGATTAGAGATAAGATGTTGAAAAACTTTTTGACAAATTTCTTAACTAACGCGCCGAAACATCAAGGAAGGAAAAAGGAAAAGTGGTGAGTAAGCATCTAATTATCCATTTAAGAAATGGCGTATTTAAGCCGTATTTCCTTGAAAAGTTATGTGCCCTTTTCAGCGGAATGAAAGAAAGTTTCGCTGCAAGACATGGAAGTCAGTTTTGTTGTCTGCCATCTGGTTTTCATTTTATATGTAACGATGAAAGGAAAATATGATGGAAACAAATTAGGAAATTTTATGTTGTTTACGTAAATATAAAATATTTTACTGATTTATTTCAAATAAAAAATAAGTTTAGTACTCTTGACTACATGAAAAGACAATTACTTAGTCACGTAAAGGACAGTAAAGAAATAGGTAATTAAAACACAAATTTCTTGCTCATTCACGTTATTTCAATTACTTCAACAACACAAATATCAGAAGTTTCAACAATTCATTAGATCTGAGGTACCCAACCAGAGAGATTTCGCACCCATTGCAAATGCAAAGTAAAGAAACGCAAGTGCGAGACAATATTTAAGTTTTTGTCTAAAATAAATTAAAAGCTGTCTAAAGTGCTGGAACTTGTTGGCAAGTGGTATAGATGTTGCAAGTCATGATGTTGAACCATTGAAAGATAGGCCTTTTTAGCTTTCAGTGATTCAATTTAACTCTTGAGTACCGCTTCCAAAATTAAATGTGGTGTCAACTAAAAAACCGCGCTTCTATTCATCACATGATGTGACGTATAATATAGTGAAATGCGATTTATGTTGTATGCTTTAAATGCAATGTCATATCTATGTTCTCGATTGTAGTTTACTTGTCAGTCAGTCTGCCAGTTAGTTCTTAAGTTAGTCATATATATCTGACAAAATATTTATGAACTAACGGATAGCATAACAACGTCTGTCTACAGGCCCTTGTCAATTCATTCCATGAACACTTCCACTTGAAGACAAGAATTTCATGGCGTCACCTTTCATTACTCTCTTCAGTTCGTTCCAAGTACACTTCCAATCTTCGATGACATGATCTCTATTCTTGCTGGTGTTTAGAGCAGCATCACATGAGAATACGATATTCGAATAATATTATCTTGTTAATTCCTTGACATTCTACAGATTGACATTACAGAATAAATAATTCAAAATCAGATATACCTTTTATCATCATAGTTCTTGTTTCCTTTACAAATAAAGTATTACTTTCATAGATATAACCGTCTACATTAGGATAGACATAAATTATTCTGAGAGCAAAAGTGTCAACAAGTTTAAATTTGTGCCGTTATCAAAAAATTCAAAGCTGAATTAATGACTTGACTTTGAACATTTTAAATCAAGATATTGACGTTCAAGCCAGTCTCATGAAAATCCTTCTCCAGCTTGACAAAAAAGAGGTGAAATCAATGCAATAATAATGTATGTCCATGCTAGTACCATAATTAAACATGTCCCGTTCTATAAGGAAATAAAAACAACCACAAAAGAAAAACACCAATTCCAATTTGTGAAGGATTTATTTGCGAAATATAGTTTGAATCCCCAAATTATGGGTACTGTGCATACTGATGATGCCTTTGTTATGAAATGAATTACAATGTTTGCACTGATGCAACAAGAGTTTCCGCACTTGCTCGCTGCATTCTTCATTGATATGCACTTGCATCAGAAAAATTATCTCCAAAGATGAAAAAAGTTATTGACAATGCAATGAATCTCATCAACTGAATTAGGAGTCGCAGTTTATACTACCTCCTCTTCAAGTTTGTTTTCTGAAAATTCAAGTGTAGTAAAGTCTACGCTGTACCATAGGTATTGTACATCGGATTATAGTTTGTATTCAATTAGTTAGACCTGCAACTTATAGGGGCTAAAGTTCAGTGGTACGCTATGAAGTGAAATAACATGATCCAAGTGGTTAAACCGTTCTAAGTACGATTACCTTCAAAAATGTCAAACATTATGATAGGGACATCAGTTATCAGTAGCAGCACTAGGGTTGCAAACTGCAGAAATAAAAAAGTATGAAGTCAGAAGAAAAGTGAAGAACTAACTTGAACTTGACCAGTTAGGTGAGAGAGCACATTATAAAATTTGCTTTTTTAATATAAGCAAAATTCGTATTAGTTTTCAGTCAATTGGTTTCAGTTTGTGGTTTGAGTTCTGATTTCCACTTATGTTCGCGAGAAACGAAAACTCGATATTCAAAGTTCGCGGATGCGGAAAACGAAGTTCACTCACTGCTTTAACTGCAGAAAGAGATTTTTCGAAAGTTTTTCTAATAGTACAAGACTATGATGTGGTTAAAGAAGTAGAATAACAAGAACTCAAACAAATGATACCCATTGAACAGTTGACGCGTGTGAGTCAACTGAATGTGTTTGGGCGAGGGAAAATATAAACATTTTGACATATGCGAGCAGGTAGATGATTCCAGAAGAAAGCTACAATTTTGATGTTGATGTGTTGGAAAAAAATTCTAATAATTACTTGAACAAATAGCTGATAACAATAATTGTGGAAATACAAATGTATGAGGAAGTTATTGTGAATTTTTTAGAAATATTTTCAAAATAATTTGATGGGAAAAGAACTTCAAATCCATACTACTTCAAACTGCTTTCAGGAGGAGAAATAGAGTTTTTTTAGGGGGTGCAGGATATAAAATTGTTTGTGCGATTCCGTATGCCTTGTGTCAATTTTCTTAATCAATATTTGCTTAAACTTTTTTCAACAATTGTACAATTGGTTGGAATTATATCAAACTTTTACAAAAATAAATAAGCTTAACAGGCATATGTCTCAGAATTTCGGTTCTCGTGAGACACATATGCGTTAATATTTATATGTAAATCTGATTTTTGCCACCCGTACTTTCGTAAATAATGGTGTATTTTTATGATTCTAGTTTTAGTTGAATTTAAAGAGCATAGACGCGGAGCGAATAGGAGCCCGTCTGCAAAACGTGGGCTCATCCTAAGTTAATTAAATAAAATAGCAGGACTGAATCAAAAGTTTACTGAAATTGAAAAAAAAATTCAATATGGATAAATATAATATTATAGCACAATCCGCATTGTCTTGATTCAAAATCTATCATTCCTAAATAATTTTTGAACCAAACTAAGTACAAAATTATGATATAATCTGATGTTGGGCGATCATGTTGACTATTTGACAATGTTATTAGTATTCTAACATACGATATAAATATATTCAAATTATTTACCTTAGAACATTTACGTAATTAATTTATATGAAACTGGACTCACCTGAAAAGAAAAGAAAAAGAAATTTTACTACATTGCCACGTACTAAAAAATGTAAAGGATAGAATTAAATATAATCTAAATGCAAATTATAATTCCGTGACAAAGTAACGGGTATTTTAAAAACTAAAGTTAAATTAAATTTTCAGAAGCCCCTACAAATAACGGTAATGTGGACTGTGTGCCATCAAAAGATGGAATAACATTTACATGGAAATTTATGTTGGCTATATTTAAATTAATATTTTTATTACTAGTAATAATACTAGTCCTAGCAAAATTAAATAAATTATACATTGATTGAGTCAAGCGTTACTTCATGATGGGATATCAATTGAGATATCAATTGGAAGTTATATTTCTTCGTGATTTATCACTATAGTTTCAATTGTTAGATTATTACTACATAGTTCAACCCTTTCGGGTTATGTTCAGACTTACCGACTATTAATACATGGTGAGCTGTGTGAGTTCGTTTGAAGTGCTTATTCTATTATTAGGATGTGGTTAATTGACGTTTTGGGGCTACGATGAATTGGATTTATAGATGTAAAGCGATTAACTGACCGGGTGGTGTCAATGACCATGTGCTTGGGAGCAACGAAACGACAACGATAACAACAAGACAGCAACATCAGCGACTATAACAACAACTATAACGACAATTTTGACAACGATCACGATAACGACAGCAATGACCAGACAACGACAAGCGGGAATAACAAGCCAAACTCAATTTTTGATTGACTGTGACGGCAAATATAACAAGTTGTTATAGTTATCGGTACAGTCTATCAAAAATTGAGTTTGACTTGTCGTTATTTCCGCTTATCGTTATCTGCTCATTGATGTCGTTATCGTTGTCATAATTGTCATCAAAATATTTGTTGTTATAGTTGTTATTGTAGTCGTTGGTGTGTCTGACTCGTTAGTGTCGTGTCGTTGCTCTCGTCTACGTGGTCATTGACTCCCACCGGGTTAATTGCTAACATCTTTAAATCCAATTCCTCGTTACCCCAAAAATAGTCACTCAAACAAATCCAAATAATAGATTAACCACTTCAAATGAACTCACATACCTCCCCATGTATTAGTACTGAATAAGTCTGAAGATGGCCCCAAAGGTTTGAAACTAAATAGTAAGAATCTAACTATTGAAAATATATTGATAAATCACGAAGAAAACTAATTTCCAATTGATATCTCTTAAATAAATTACATACTTTTCATTTAGAAGATGATATTTTAACGATTCTAAAATTAGCTAATAATTATTTATCACCAATCAGGCCTAAAGAAATTATTATATATTTGAAGATATATAATTATTAAAAGGATTGATAAAAAATTTATTAAATAAATTTTCTTACATAAATATCATTTTCTTACGTAAAAATTTCGTTTTTTTCTTAAAAATTATGTATAAATTGCTATTTTGTATATTTTTAAACAGACCAATTTGGTCCCAATCGTAGGTTCTATTTGTTAACGATCGAAATCTAAACCTGAGATCTTAGCGCTCCTTTTCCAATTTCAGGTCCAATTTTAAATATATCCCGTCCTCGTCGCCAATTATAATTATGTGGTCAAGTAACGAATTACGGAAATACAATACAATTTAAAAAACATATTTGTTGAATTTTAATTTAATTACTAAATTACATGAGGTTATTATTACGAAAACTGCATATTAGAATGTTAATGAAGTTCAAACGGGCTTAAAAATGGAAGTTAAGGGTAAATACGTACTTCTGGCATTGGTGGAAGCCGTTATCAGTACCCTCTATTTCACTTAGCATCACTGTACCAGTTAATGAAAACCAGGCTCTCCATCGTGCCCCACGATGCAGAACAATTCAGTATAGGTAGACTAAACATATAGGTTTTAACAAATTGTTATTATATTGAATGTTTCAGTAGAACAAATTACTCTTTTCGTTTGTAAATTTCACTTTTTGTTTTTTCTGGACATCATCTCTGAAACTGTTTCTGAACTAGATATATATTTTTGTATGTCATATATTCATATATTTCTTTGTTTTTCAGCACCTGATGTACTTAAATTTGAATAAAAGATCAATAGAATAAACTATGTTCATAACAAATACATATATGGTACGAGTAAATGCTAATCAAAAGATAATATAATTCTTATTACAAATCAAAAATGTAAATATATAATAGACCAACATTGCATTTGCTTTATAATTTACACAAAACAATTTAAATCATAAACCAATTTAAGAGACAAAAGCAAAAAAGATTGAACATCACTGCGACAAACAAAGTAATCTTCCCCACGGGTAGTCAAAACGATAAAATAAATGTAATCCCTTTCGCATAGGAAGCGTAATGTATAGTTTTATAATTAGCGTTTTGTCATCCACTTCAATTCCAGTTTTAAGTTATGATTCCAATTTTAACTTATGTGATGTAGCAAAGTTAGAAATGCAAAGTCAGTATAAAATTAATCATTAGATGAAAGTTCAGACTTGTCAATTAATACTTAAGTATAAACATTTACATTTGCGTCGCTGTCACCTTCATAGCACAACTTAAACGCCAATTCACTATACGTGTAGATTTTCTATTAATTATTGGAAAAACTCACCATCAACTGCCGATGAATGCTCTGCGTTCTAGTTTAATTAGTGCGAGGTCCCCTATAACATATATAGCTCAGAACTACTGAGTAACATTAAGGATTGCGAGTCTATTGTCTAATTACTTGGAAACGCAAATGATGTAAATCATTCAGTACATAGAGTTTGTACCTAATCATTTCTGGACTAGTATCAAGTCCGTCTCTTACAGAACTCATTTGACCGGTTAATTAGTAGCGTAAAGATTCGCGCCAATAAAGTAATCGCATTCTAAGTGCAGTAAAGGAATTGCAAGGGTAAAAATGTAACAACTCGCGTCAACAAAAAGAGACACTTGAAGTACAGTGGGGACACTGGAAGTGCAGCGGGACACTGGAAACACAGTAGAGTCATTGGAAATACAGTGAGGACACGTAAAGTGCATGTGTGACACTGGAAAGTGTAGGGGAGACACTGGAAATACAGTGGGGATACTGGAAGTGCGGAGGGGACACTGGAAATACAGGGGAACACTGAAAATGCCCATTGTTATCGGTAAATGCAAGGGAGGATAGGTCATAAATTTTCACCGACATCTTTTTTGAATTTTAATGCAAAGGCGTGCGACTATTTATGTCAGACTCCACCAATTACATCGAGTCGTTTTAGAACGAGTTAAGATAAGGTCTTGGCGGCTGGTTAAAATCAGCTCTCTGTAACTGCTGTCAAACTCCAGATGGACAAATAGCCACAGATCAAAAGAGCAGAAAGCATCGACTTATATTAGGCACTATAAATGCACTGACATTTTGGGAATTCCAGTATTTTCAACATCCCATTTTATGCAGCATACAATTCTTTCAACATCTACTGCAAGAGCATATACTAATTTACACCACCATACTGGTTTTTCAAGTAACACGTATATCTAATACAACAAACTCGCAAATGAGTCATCCAGTTATTTATGTAAAATAGTTTGTTGTACGGCCCTGGTACATTTTTAGACAATTATTTTTTATACTGGCCCTGGTAGTATCTAGTTAATTTGTAGAATCTAGTTACTTTTATTTTTAAAACAATTTACTTTTAAATTGAATGCTTTTGGACTAGACAACCAATAGGGCGTCTTCTGGATAGTAATTATGTACAAAGCTTCATTTATTCCTTTATAAAAATAAATAAGTGAATGATATCTACATTATTTATATCGATACATCGTATGTGCGTAGATATAAGTTGTGCCATTATATATAAATTACGTGTATTTATACAAGTTTAATGTCAGTTATCACGGTAACCAATCGAGAGGTTTTAAGACATTAGGAGCTATATTATTTGATCCATAAGAGTTGGATAGCTTATATATGGTATCATTTTAAAGAGAATCACATGGGCTCCCAAAGAGTATAAAAATATATACCGTGTTATAAAAACGTTTTGGAAACAATTTTTATTGCTCAAAATCGGTTCAGCATATCCAATTGTTCACATTGGCGCAATTGAGATTCCTTAGTCTTACATATGATCATCAAGTTTAACTTTTTTAACTTTCATGAGAACCAAGATATTTTAACTAGTGTAGTTTTTTTCAAGGTCAAATTACTCCGATCTTCGTTCGTTTTTTTTTTGACTCGCTTTATCACTGCAATATTAAAGGAGCTTTCGATACAAGAAATATAAAAAACTTACAGCAGGCATTTTTGAGAAAATATATCGCAAACTTTGGGAAACAAAATCGCCCTGTATATATCTTAAATTATTTTAGCAAAAAATGTTTCAAATAAAATGGAAGGGGCTTTAAGTATGCTATACAAAAAACCCTTTATTGAAAAGACATTTCAATAAAGGGTTAACTTAATCAACAATTGTTAAACCTTAGAAAACTTGTGGAAATTGAATTACTTCCTGATTTTGTTTACAATGCTATAACTCAATATAACCAGCAAAAAGTCTCAATTTTATATAAAATAAAACGCTATTCTATCTTCAATACAAACAGAATTATTTTCATTTTACCAAATAACTGCTGTTACGTGTCCAAAAGGCCTTGAATGTGGAAGATAAATGAATCAGATGATGAGCAGCACTGAGGTCGAGAGAAGAGTGCAAAAACGCTTATGGCCGGGGCTCTTGTGTGCATCCCTCTTCATCACCGCTGACATTGTAATCCAATAAAGCCGCTCGCGACGATGCATAGAGTCCCCAACTTGAAGCTTTTTGGGAAAGGGAGACAGTTACTATACTTATAGACATTCTAGTATAGTACTCAAGTTATTTGCGCTACGCTAGGTGATAAATTCTGATAATATATGGTGGATAGGTATTAAAAATTTAATGATCTAGTACAGTATTCTTTTTAGATATTTTAAAAAGGAGACATAAACTAGAAGAAATTATTAAACTGGGCACAGAATTTAATTATCCATGGTGGTCATTACCAAGAAAAACTACTATATATTTGTATTTTTTACAGGTTGGTTCGTATTAAACGAGGAACCAGGTAGTGACCCTCGATATATACTTCTTGAGCTACAAGCCAACATTCAACAGACCAACAAAGTGAGAGGTACAAAATATGAGGCTACATGAATTAATGGACAATCTAAATACAATCCCAACCTAGAGCCTCAAGGAGAATCCCAACCAGCAGCCAACCTAGAGAAGTATTAAATAATCAAACGAGAAGCATCAGAGAAATTTGCTATAAAAATATGCCGAAAAGGGTTTCACCAAAACAAAGGCGCCCATTGGTGGACGCAGGAAATTGTTGATTTACGAAGCGCTGCGCCGACACTTTCAGAAGAAGTTGAAAAGGAATGATAACACTATACAAAGCAATCAAGGAGAGGGATAAAAGTGGCACTGGGACAACTTTCTTCTGGAATTAGTTTAACTATGCGTACAACACTGTTATCAAAAAATTAGTTCCACCCAGTAACACAAAAGATGTTGTAGAAACACAATTAGGTAGGTCTTTCATCTTGACACAGTTTACTTATAAATATTTTTTTACTTATTCATCACACTAGTATATTTTGAATTTTGACATATTTCTTTTAAACTAATTACACATAAGTAAACATATACATTTTCATAACAATCGTTGTAATAGTTTTAAATTATTTTGATAGCATGTGCTGATTTTTTACAACACAGAAATAAAACAAACTTATTACCTAATTACACCATTAAATATATATTATTTAATATCTATAGCAAATATTTATTCTAAAGAATGGGTGACGTTTGGCACCGTTAATATTATCCTCAAATAAACAAACCACTGAATTTTCCTACTACACAATAATATCACCAAACCTGGAAATGAGGTGACCAGGGAAAAGAGCGCGAATAACGTCAATTGATGCTATGCTTGTGTGAGCTGTCGTCCCATCCTGTTGAAACCACACGTCGGATGGGAATACGTTTTCGTCGTAATTTAAGTAAAACAAATTATTTATCATCTCGATATAGCGCACCGAGTTCACGGTAACAACATTCCCATTATCGTCTTTAAAAACGTAAGGACCTATGACGCGAGCTTTGCACATAGTGCACCAAACCGTCACTTTAGGACTGCAAAATGAGGTGGTCATTTTGCTCAAAAATTGCTCCCATCTCATGTGCGAAGTTCAGTCGCTTTGCGTAATCCTCGGGTTGTAATTATTGCACAACGGCCAATTTGTGGGGGTTCAAATGCAAGCCTAAATGCAAAATACATCTTGCCGAACGATTACTTAAGCCATGTTCGGAAGAATGCTTTCGAGTAGATCGACTCGGAAGCGCAACAGGGCTTATCTGACGCGTTACACATTTATAGTAGTAAGTGCCATTTGTGTAGCCCCCAACGGTGTTATGTTCATTAGTGTACTTCGTGTACGAAGTGTTTACCCCAACGTAGGCTAGTGTTACGAGCGGGAACAGATTAATTTCTGTGGAAATTGAAATGGCGACGAAATTCATGTTGAACTGCCGTCATAGATTCGTTATTCTTGACGAACGAAAGAGTCGTATGCAAAAACGCGATGTTCTATCATCCAGGGCTCCATGACTCCAACTGAAAAAAGAAAAGATAATGCTGGAACGTCACGAATATAATGCCACCTGCCGTACATCTGTTATTGCACCTTGTGGCGAGTTCTAACCATTTCAAAAACGTCCGCCCTTTCGACCCTAACTGTAGAATACCTGTTTGTAGAAATTATTGTAGAAATTATTGTAGAAATTATACTTTCATTGGGTTTTTTTCTGAGAAGAATTGAATCATTCTAAAGATGGCCAAAGTTGTTTCTACAGTGTTCTTAATAGAAAAGGGGACTTTAACAATCAAAGTTCAGACCCTTAAACATGTGGCTCATCTCCAGTATTAGAGTACGTACTAACACGATATATATGAAGATGTGTTTGAGCTATTTACTTTTTCGCAGTAAGACGAATTTTTGAGTAGTAGGTGTTATTTGTAAAATTGTAATGAAAAGGGTATTTTAATAATTAGTTGTATAATAATTAGTGGTATTTTAATAATTGTCGTTGAAACTAGAGCTATTACGACCCAATTCATAACATATATGCGTTATACCACGGAGATGGTTTACAGATATAGAAATCCGGGATAACAGAAAGACGGGAACACATATTCAGACCATATTCAGGCTGTGTCCAGAACATATATTCGTCATAACAAGGGAATGGTTTTTCAATAAGGGAATGCGGAAATACGGGATTACGGGAACACGGGAATATAGGAATACATACTCAGACCATACCGACCGGCAGTGCGGACAGCACTCAGGCCGGCAGTGCAGACATCAGATCGCAGCCCGTGGCAATTAGACCATGCCGCTGGCCGTGGAAAAGTCACGACAATGAAACCATACAGCTGGCCCGCGGCACTTAGACCATGTTGCGGTAATTAGACATTGTTGTGACAATTAGACCATGTTGCGGCAATTAGGTATTGCGGACAGCAGACCTGTCCGCGCCATAGAATAATATGGGGACCAGGTGCGAAGCAAAACAACGTTTTCCGGGTCAACTAGTATATATATATGAGTAGTTGCTTGCTTCAGGATTATATCTCGCGTGGTAGGCATTTCAGTGTGCCAACGTTTCGCCAAAGTCACATCTGGCATTGTCGAGGCTTAGAGAAAGTTTGAAAACTTATTGTGTAACGCGTTTCGTATACGACCTTGTTATTCTCCATTCTACGTCAGCGCTTGTCGCACCTGGTACGGTGATGCATGTTGTTGTGTCTACATATGTTGTTGATGGTGCTCGTACACTGGATGGTTGAGTATGCTGATGGTGATTGTAGCATAGATGCCTTTTTGTCTCATTTGTTGTCGATGTGTATTATCTGTTGCTTATCTACACGGTATGGATGTAATAAAAGTTTTCACGTGCTAGAAATGTCGTTCTGTTTCATTGTCGTTCCGTTTATTCATCGTATTCAGTCGTTTACGATTTCTATGGATTCTGGTGTAATTCTTTTGATATAGTGGCTATTGTGGGATATTGTGGGGTTTCAGTTGCTATTGTTCTAGAGTTTTCAAAAGCTATTTTATGACCGGTTGCGGAGTGGAATTTTTAGTGGAATTTTGTCTTTTGGTTTGGATAATATGCTGCTGATTTTTTTGTGTGTGTTAAGTACTGTCTTGATGCCGTTTTTATTTAGGATCGATGACATTTTGTCGGTACTTCCTTTTATATACAGAAGAGTTGCAATGGCAATTGGTTCAGATGCTGCTGGTTCCGGACGTTGTATTTTATTTTATTTGGGTATTAGTATAGCCGTTCTGGAGAAGTACGCCTCGCAATGTTGCGACTTCAGAGGTTATTTCTTCATTGTCAGTAAGTAATCTTGACCGATGAATTATAGTTTTTATTATGGAATTCTTCTGTCCTGGATGGTGATGTGAAACGTTGGCACACTGAAATGCCTACCACGCGAGATATAACCCTGAAGACAAACAACTACCCATCAGATTTCACCTGCGGAAACCCGGAAACCTCAAATT
>WYDF02251944.1:0-20574 GCA_009867245.2 Adranes taylori
AATATTAAAGTTTTTCTTTTAATAAACTGAAATATGCAAGTGTACAAATAATAAAAGAAAAATTATATATTTAAAAATTATATATTTAGTCTATTAAATTCAAGTAGTACAGTAGTGTTTAGGGTAAACTAAATAACTTTAGTCTAACCCATGAATCTCCCGCCTACCCATGAATCCCCTGGCACCCATATTTGCCTTGGATCCGGACAGGTTTCCTGTCCACTTTGCCGCGGCCTATAGCCGCTCTTGACTCACATTTTCCCCGTATTTGCCTACTGCGTTGTCCGCTTTGGCATGTCCTACGATCCCTCTTGCCCCCTTTTCGGCTAATTTCTAAAAGAGCAGTCTGCCTTCGCCCGTCAGACTGCCTTGGTCGAATGTATTTATCCGCTTTGGCGCGGTCTGCTGCCGTTTTTGACTTCATTTTTTCCCACTACCACTTTTGAGTCACTCTTTCTTCGTGTCCGCTTTGGGTAAAGTTGAGATCGACGCATAATACAATATTCTATACGCGGGCGAAATTTCAGTCTTCTAATTTTAAACTGAATTTCTCAATAAAATAATCATTTCTGGCATAATTGAGAATCCCTGATCTTACATAAGTTTCCCAAGTTTCGTTTTTGTAGCTTTCATAGAAACCGAGTTATTTAGGGTAGTACATTTTTTTCAAGGTAGAATTACTCCGGCTCTATGACATGCGATTGTTTTAAACTCGCTTAAGTATTAAAGGAACTTTCGACACAAGAAATTAAAAAAATGGACCCTAAAGTTAGCAAAACAAAAAAACACCCTGTATATATGTTAAATTGAGTTTTTGGAAAAAAAATATTGCAAACAAAATCGAAGGGCCTTTATGTAGCCTATACAATAAAGTTTATTCGAATGTCCTATCATTTATCGTTCTTGAGATATTTCAAAAAGTTTATTTAGCTTCAAACGTGGCAACACTGCTTCCTATACAATTTGGCAACATGGGACGTTTTTATTCGACGCATAATACAAAGCGCTATATGTGTGCAAAATTTCAATCTCCTAGTTTGAATACGAAATTTCTGATCAAATAAATAATGGCTCCTGTCCGCCATATTGGATTCATAAAAAATCTATTGGATTTATAAAGTTCTGCGGGCTCATAGTCTACACCTGTCTACCACATTTCATTCAGATTGGTCCCATAGGGATGGAGAAATTCTTGAACATACAGACGTACATACGTCCATACTAACGGACACCGAAAAATCGACCCTTCTTTTAATTTTTTGAGCAAGAATATATGAAAAATTGTTCCTTTTGCACTTGTCCAACTTTTTTGCAATTTTTTGCACTTGTCCATCGTATTAAATTGCAGCTTCTTCATACCAGTTCTGAAACTGCCTATAAAACTACTTTGATCTTATGCTTAATGATATGCTTAAAAATGTTATGCTATTGGTTTTATGCTTAAAAATCTATGTTACATAATAATAATAATTTTTTCAAATATGTCAAAATTCTATTTAAAAATGAAATTTTTGGAATCTACCAAAAATTCTGTTTTTGATGACTAGATAAATATGTTTTATCTCTAACAAATCTGATAAGCCTGTGTAGTTTATATATGACGAAAACAATGGAAATTTGTTTTCTATCTTACATATGCGTCAGTGCATGTGCTTCTACGTGATTAGTCAATAAAATATGACTAATTAAATAACACTGGGACATTGGTAAAGGTGCTACATATTTAATATATCTATCATAGTGTAGCATAAATTTATTACCTTACATCTATTGTGTATTTTACGAAGTAACATTTAAAACGATTTTGTTTAAGGTTAACTATAAATAAATAATTTTCTGTTCTAACTCAATTTATTAAACTTATTATTATTACTATTTTTTAATAAACTATAGGATGAATTAATTTAGTATTAACATTGATTGAACAGAAATAGACAATCGATTAGTTGTTACGGAAATTGTAACATTTACAGCCCACACATCTATTCTTAGATTTATTAACATTTATAACTTTATTAAATTTCATTTCAATGATTTATGTCTATATCAAACGAGCCAAAGTTTACAAGATTGTTAATGAATACACCTATTCAGTATATACAATACGTAAGAGTTTAAGGCGATATAACTTAAACATTTAGCAAAAAAATGTAGTCTAACAATACATCTGCCACAATTGGTCACAGCAGCGCTTTATCATTATCGGAATAACCTTTAAACTTATTTCTGGCATTTGAAAAGCTTCGGTCTACTGAGTTCTCTCATAATAAGTATTTTGATTCATATGTTTTGCCCAGCATTGATAATCCTTTTTGTTGGCATTTTCCTGAGCATTTTGTGAATAGCCATACTATTCGTGTTAAAATCTTTTGTTTCAAGGAATTAGGACTCCAACTAGCAAACAGCCAAATGGACCCAGTCGGCACATTTTTGTGCCTGATTACTAATAGTAGATCGTCGACGTACACAAAAATCGGGACACTGTTTGCTATTGAAAGGTTTAGAATGCTCTCGTATATTACATTTCGGAACTAGAAAACGGAACTAGTACAAAATCCTTAAGTATCAATTATCGGATAGCACTTGATTTTGTGTAAGGTAAACCATTTCTTTAGAAAGTTGCACATGAATCTGGTTCGATAAAATTGAGTTATTTGTAATCTTTGTCATGTTGTGTTGATGATGTCAAAAGGAACAAGAATTCAGTGTTTCCAGTTCCTCATCTTCGTCATATTGATTTTTGTTATAATTTTTATAACCGCTGGGAATCTAAATTGCTCTTGTTCCCAAACTGTTTTAGTCGACCATCGCACGCAAATACTTTGCCCAGTGCAGAAACAATTTATCTATGGAAGAGAGCGGCGGAGGGATTACCACTTTTACGCTCCCGTGAATTGATAAAATATATAGTATTAATGCTTTTGTAAAAATCATTTTAATAGATTCCATCTTTTTGTATTTGTGCTAAAAGCGATTCCGGCTGTCGTAATTTATGCTATTGAACATGCTAATTAAATTATACAAAGAATTTATCTATGTTCAAACTAAAATCAAATTAATGAAGTCAATAGTCGTATTTAATCATTTATATATTGCATAGTTCCGTGTAAACATATCAAGTGGAAATGTAATATAATTTCCTTCATTACATTGAGGAAGTGATTATTCATTTAGCTCAATAAACCAGGACAATCAATATCGTATCATCTAGATCTAATTTGCTGCAAGGCAACTGGCGTTTTTCTTTTTTCTATTGTATTATTTTTTAATATACGATGTACAATCAATAAATAATGAGAAGTACAAAGTTTGAATGTCACTGCTTTTCTAGAGAACTCCTTTTTTTAATCATGTTGGTACTATTTTTAATCTTTCATATACCATATAGGTATGTAATACCTATAGGTATATGAAAGATATAGGATTAATGTTTTGAGAATTTTTTCTATTTCACCATAGTACGTCTCTTGTATTGAAATTACTGCAATCAGTTAATACTCAATTCAAAAGAGGGGTCATAAGGAACAATTTTTCGTATTAAAAGTTTTTCTAAAAAAATTGTTTCTTGCTCAAAAAATTAAAAGAATGGTCGATTTTTCGGTGTCTGTATGTTAGTACGTACCGACGTACGTCTGTATGTTCAAGAATTTCTCCTTCCCTATGGGATCGATCTGGATGAAATTTGGTAGACAGGTGTAGACTTTGAGGCCGCAGAACGGTTTTTCAATTTTTTTTTTATAAATCCAATAAGGCGGACAGGAGTCATTTTTTTTGGTTCAGATATTTCGTATTCAAACTAGGAGATTGAAATTTTGCACACATATAGCGCTTTGTCCGGAGTGACGGGAGAAGGGAGAAGTCCGGAGTGACGGACGCGGTTACTCGTATAACAACCTTAAAATGGAACTAGGCCGGTCATGTGGCTAGACTTACGGACAATCCCTGGACAAAGAGGATACTTGAGTGGAGACCACGCCAAGACGCATACAGAAGTAGAGGCTGTCCACCAACCAGATGGACCGACGACATCAAAAGGATAAAGACCAACTGGAGAAAGCTACGGGAGACCTATGTCCAGCAGTGGACGCGATTGGTCGCTTGATGTTGATGATGATAGCGCTTTGTATTATGCGTCGAATAAAAACGTCCCCAAATTGTATAGGAAGCGGTGTTGCCATGTTTGAAGCTTAACAAACTTTGAAATATCTCAAGAACGATAACTGATAGGACATTCGAATAAACTTTATTGTATAGGCTACAGAAAGGCCCTTCGATTTTGTGTGAAACATTTTTTCCAAAATCGCAAATTAACATATATACAGGGTGTTATATGTATTTTTGTTTTGCTAACTTTAGGGTCCATTTTCTTGCTAAGTTTTGCAAGAATTTTTTTTAAATTTCTTGTGTCGACAGTTCCTTTAATACTTAAGCGATTAAGCGAGTTTAAAAAATTCGCATCTGATAGAGCCGGAGTAATTTTACCTTGAAAAAAATGTATTACCCTAAATATCCCGGTTTCTATGAAAGCTGCAAAAACGAAACTTGGGGAACTTATGTAAGATCAGGGATTCTCAATTTTGCCAGTGTGATCAACTGAGTATACTTGGTCGATTTTGAACAATAAAACAATTTTTCGAATAAAATTTGTTGTACAGGATACATACAGGCTCTTCAATTTTGTTTGAAACATTTTTTTCTAAAATCACAATTTAACATATATACCGGCTGTTTTTTGTTTTACAAAATTTGCGGTCCATTTTCTCAGAAACTTAACGAGGATTTTGATTACATTTCTTGTATCGAAAGATCCCTTAATATTTAAGGGATTAAGCGAGTTTAAAAAACTCGCACAATTAGGACCGGAGAAATTTGACCTTGAAAAAAGTATACAATAAATATCTCAGTTCCTATGAAAGATGGAAAAATGAAAGTTGGGGAACTTGTATAAGTGTAAGGGACCTCAATCTTTCCAGTATGAACAACTGAATATACTCAACCGATTTTGAGCAATATTTTTTTTTCAAAAACTGTTAACTAACACCCTGTATATTTTTTGACTTTTGTTAGCGCTTGTAATTCTGTTTAACATGATACCGCACATGATGGGTCTATCTCTTATCGTTTCAATGATATGACCTTTAATAACTTGAATTTGGGACCTTGTCATGGCAACCGACATTCAATAATAATACCACATATTATATGCAAAGTTAGTGGAAAAAATAATTTACGTTGTCTGAGACCTATAAGACTTAGGTGCTTTTGCAATTGAATAAATGTTGTTATCAGTGGCGGGTGCATTATAATTTTGAGAGGCGTTCAAAATCATCATTTTATTCAGAAATTCAATTTTAAAACTAGAACACTGAAACTTTGATCGCATATAGTATCTTGTATTATGCGTCGAAGGAAATTAGTACCATGCCTGAAACTGGCTTAGAACGTGACGTTGCCACGTTTAAAATTTTACGAATTTTCCGATATATCTCAGAAACTATAAAAGATAGAATACTTGAATAAACTTTATTATATAGGCCACCAAAGTTAGTTCAATTTTATTTATTAGAAGATTTTTTTTGGTTTTTTGTTTGTAGAATTTGCGATCCACTTTCTCGAAAACGGCTATGTACTACATTATATATCTCAGTTCCTATTAAAGTTAAGAAAATTAAATTTGAGGAACATGAGTAAGACCCAGCGATTTCAATGTTATACAAAGCCGACGCGAGAAAAAAGTGACTCAAAAACGTCAGTTGGATAAATTTAAGTCAAAAACGGCAGGAGGTTGCGCCAAAGCTATCGCGCGAAGCTGTCCGCGCCGTAGGGACATATGGGGACCAGGGAATTAATGGATAAACGAATTCAAGCACGCTAGACTGCTCTTTTAAAAAATCAGCCGAAAAGAGAGTCCAGATTGGTCATAGGCCATGGCAAATCGGACAGCAAAGCTGTTCGCGCCTTAGGAAAATACTGGGAAGGAAAAGACAGTTAAGACCGAGCGTAGGGCGCGGCAAACCGGACAGCATAGTTGTTCGCGTCGTACGTGATTTATAGGTTAGACTAATTTTCGTTTTAGCACAAAACAACCACTTGGGCATAATAGGAGGTTGCGAGAGCGTATTAAATTTTGCATATTGTACTCTTGAGTAAGTAATTAGTAGAGATATAAAAGGATAGGAAAAATCCGACTACGTGCGGAAATGGTGCCCTTTCAATTGTTGTGGACTTTTTTTTAGAAATGTTTGACCTAATCTTGACCAATTGGGCCTATTGCTTAGTGAGGATATAAACTAATATAACTAGAGTAGAACTTTATTTTAATGCATTTTCATATGTGTGCACATTTCCATTATTAGCGACATAAAATGGAATTTTTACTTACTCCAAGATTGTACGAAATTATTTAATAAATTACATACTTTCATAAATAATTTTATTACGACGATTAAATTTACTTTTAAATAATTAGTTGCTTTTTGTTGTAGGAACTTGAATCTTTAAGTTGTGATGAAGATTCTGGCGCTGAACAGGACACAATGTCGATCTCAAGTACACCTAAACCTAGTCTGAGACCTTTTTTTAGTAGTAGTAAAAGTCTTCTGGATTCAGCTGGAACGGGTGGATCACCTAGCCATTGGGGACCTTCTTCTGTAAGAAAAGCACACGTTTATGCTAGTTTGTTAATTAATATGCATTACCTTTATATTAGTAAATCATTATATTTCATTTTTATATTTAAACATATAAATTGTATACTTTTATAAAATTTTAAGATATTTTAAATTATTATTAACAATATGAATGAGGCAGAGTTAAATGAAAATTGTTAGAGTGTGCTACAAAAATGGGATCTATGCCAAATATTGGTGTAATAATTCCTTGACAAATTACATTTCGTTGTACAATATTTTTCAGTCCTTTGATAGTCCTTGTATATATAATTTTAATTGCAATATTTGAAAAATGTGTACAGTTGGCGTGTTTTCACCGAATACACACATTGGGCGAAATTGCGCCAACTACACACATTTGTCAAATGCATACGCTAAGTCGAATGTATACGTACGAATACCTTTTTTTGATTCGTGCTACTTTTCCGACAATCGACGGGCTTATTGCTCATAACGAATATTGGCCGAAGTTGACCTCCGAATGAGCCCGGATCACAAATGTTGGCCAAATACACACATTGTCTGGGACCGGCTTAATGTTCCTGTAGATTCTCGATAAACGAATACGAATCAAAGGAATGCATACCTTTGTACGTATGCATTCTGCCAGCCGTAGGCTATGTGTGTAATCGGCAAATGCACGCCAACTGCACACATATGTCTAACGCATACACCAAGTTGAATGCATGCGTACGAATGTATGCGTTCCTTTGATTCGTACTAGTTTACCGACAATCTACGGGAACTAAGCATAACGAATTATGGCCGAAGATGATCTCCCACATGCTATACGAATGAGCTCGGATGACGAATGTGGGCCGTACATCGTCTGGGATCGACATAAGGTGAAGCAAAATATAATATTAATTTTTTGCGTCAGCATAGAATATAAGTTTTGTAAATTAAATTATTTTTCATAAACTTTTATTCATGTAAAAGGATAGGATTATTTATTTGTTGTACATAATTAAAATTATCTTGGGAATTTTTAAAATGTAATAGATGTTTAGAATCCAAAATTTGTGAATAATTTTGCATGTTGCATGCATACACATATATAGTATATATGTGTATGCATGTGCACGCGAGTAACGCAATTCATAATGAATCTATTACATAAATGTGATCACTATTATCAGTTTTATCGGAGTTAAATATTTGTAATTGAATGCGGTGTTGCCTGATCTAAAGTGGGAACGGTTTTTGTTGTGGAATCACCTGAACGGTTGCAGATAAAAGATTCAAATAAACTTTGTTAGATAGCGCTGTAAGAATGCTTTTGCTTTTATTTCAAACCATTTTTTTTTTGTAAAATACGGCCCCGTTTCTTGAAAATAGCTTCATACTTTTTCTTAAATATCGAAAGATCTTTTTTTGGTTATGCGATATAAAATGTTGGTGATACGTGAGAAACATGTATAATCTAAGGCACCTCCATTTTGACAATTCGACTCTTATTCTCTTCAAAACAATACTCAACATGAGGGATACAGTATTATGATATAAAATTTGGCTGGAATTGCCAAGCGATACAAAATATTGGGGATACTCAAAGAACATGTATAATCTAAGGCATGTAAGAACATGTACTTCCATTTTTACAATTCAACTCTCGTTTATCTTCAAAACAATACCCGACATGAGGAATCCAGTATCAAATATCTTACTTGTTTTGAATGCTAGCTGAAATTGGGCGTGCTTTTGATCCGCAATTGGCTTGTTCTTTAAAAATGATATCTAAATAAATGTTTAGGTTAACGAAATGTTTAATGGTTTAATATTGTCGAGTACTAAATTAATATGGACAGCAAAATATTAAATGAAATCGATAGCTGTGTGTTTCTATGGCAAATTACTAGATATTCTATAAAGTCATGTGATCAGTAATAAATGTTGTATAATATATAGATTTAAATAATGTAAATAAAACTTTAGCTTCTAATATATGGAGATAAGCTAGCGCATTTGTTCAAATTTTAATTTCTATTCTTTATCAGTTATCAGCCCTGACAAATTGTAATACCGCTGTTGGACCAATGAACAATATGATGCATGGTGACCGTGATCTTGATCATCATCATCATCGCTTAAATAATTCGGATGCTAATGGTTGCATATCGGGCGAACCACCCGAGAGCGGCCCTGACTGTAGTGCTATTTCGACGGAGAATACTGTAGCCGCATGGGCGGCATCTGCTGTGGCTCGAATCACTTCAAGTACTGGTTTAGTGACCAGTTCAGTGACGAGTAATGCATCTACTGCTGCCCAAGATAGTATATCGGCGATATCAGCTAGTGGAACGGCGAATGCTGGATCGCCACCTAGAGATGGAGCTAAAGGTAAAGTATAATCATTGTGATAGATATATTTTTCCATGTACATTTAACATGAAGTTATTTACTGTGGTTTGTTCGCTACTCAAATTTTGCCGCGTTTAAATCAAGGGAAGCAGCCGTTTGTCTTGATGTGCTCAATTTTATACTGGTCAGAGTACTTTCATGGAGAAGAGAGCAATAAGTGGGTGGGGGAGCTGCCTCCCTGTGTACTCCTATGTCACCATAGATAGTTTAAGACAGTCATACTCAACCTGTGACCCGCCAAGCTTCTATGTGTGCCCCGAAACACTATTAGGAAGGTGCTTTTTAAAAACATGGGAATTGATGACCTAAAAAAGGTCATCACCCAAAAACATAAATGGAAATGAGGTTACATTATTCTAACTTCATTTCCTTTTCTTGCTCATCAAAACTTCATTTCCTTTTCTTGCTCATCAAAAATGTTGCGGCCCGTGTAACACAACAACCAAATGTATGTGGCCCGGAGGGAAAAAAGGTTGAGTATAACTGGTTGAAGAACTAATGTACATAGTATACTGTCTATTTACTGAGATACGTTAAATGTATATTCAAGTGAATGTTTGAAATATTTCGTACATGAAGATGAAGGATTGAATTACATTCTCGTCCATGACAAATGAATGATATTTTAAGTATTTAAATATTTAACAGGTTTCAATTCCAAACGGAACGATTCGGAAATAATTGGTATTGTATCCTCTACTTCTTCCATTATGACTCCAATTGGTGGACTACCACCTCCTTCCACTCCTCATTCGGAAAAGGACTCCGAAAGAAAATCAAAATTATTTCGGACATCAGTATCTGGCGCGAAAAAGAAGCATTCGCTAAGCATTGGATCGGATTCACCATCCAGCGGTGCAACTGGAACATCCGGTGGTAATACTGGATTAGGGATGGGTAATGCTGGTGGCGGGTTTGGAATTGGAGCCACCACTACGATTACTCCAGAATCAGTTGTTGTAAGTTGATATATAAAATCAAAATCATTTATTGTCCTTTGTACAAGTTCCACTCGTCAAATTAATTAATATATGCAAATAATATCTGAACTGTCTCTGTTGAGAACATTATAAATAATAAGACAGGTGCAGACTATTGTGAGAATTAAGAAATATTAAGAATCTTAAATATATTATGAAGGTAAGAAATAATATACCTATTGTAGAGGGTACTTAGTTATAATGTATAGTGTACTTACTGTGTTATTGTAATTGAGGTGTTCCAGAAGTATATTCCACGTTAGCGCATTTATCTTCTCAGTGTGTAATATTAATGGGAAATTTTCAGTAATATAGCCTAGGGTCTGAGGTGATCAAAACCTGGTTGGTATCTAAAATAAGAAATTGTGGACTGCCGTTTTGGCTATTTGGCAATTCCTAAGCAAGGTGGGTTCTTTTTGGTTCATCGTCTGAAAGAACTACAAGCCAAATTATGTCTAATTAAATAATTGATTAAACTCTAATTGTCGTAATGCATTAATAAATTACAAATAAATTTTAAAAGTCCGTTTTGAGATATGTGGGATTAAAAGTGCATTTGGGAAGCTCGATCAACGATTCGGTTGATTCGATAAGTTTAATTTTGTTGCTTTAATGGATTTCATGACTAAGTTCGCCATTTTGTGTGTTTTAAATAGGGCGGGTTTGATGGATTACCAGAGGATATTTCAGCGATTGATGGTCATTCAACTCTCGTATGATGGGTAATCGTTGAAGCCTGTAATTGTTTTGTGGATTTGGAGATTTTTTTCGCCACGTGCAACTTGCTTGCTTGTCAGATGAAAACCAGCCCAAGCCGGACGTCTGCATCTGCAGAAAATAGTGGCGGTATCGTTTAAGTGTTTTTCGCAACCTTTTGGACGTTTTTGTCGCAATTTTACGCCGTTTCATAATAGTCGATGAGACCTGGGTCCACCATTACACTCCCAAAATTAAAGAACAATCCAAACAATGGACACACAAAAGTTCTGCGCCACCCAAAAGGCAAAAACAGTTTTGTCAGCAGCAAAGGTTTTGGTTACTGTGTTATGGGATTCTCATTGAATTATTTTGGTCGACTACTTAGAAAAGGGGAAAACGATAAATGTTGACTATTATGTCAATTTCTTGCAACAATTAAGCGACAAAAACAATAAGAAACGGTCCCATTTGGCAAAGAAGAAAGTGTTTTTCCATCAGGATAACGCACCTGCCCACATGTCTGCGATTGCAACGGCCAAAATTAATGAATTGGAATTTGAAGTAGTGCCTTATTCGCCCTATTCCCCCGATTTGGCTCCCAGCGATTATCATCTGGTTACAGATTTGAAAAAATGGCTCGGCGGTAAGAGATTTTCGTCTGATTCCGAGGTAATCGCTGCTGTAAATAGCTATTTTGAGGTAGTTACCGAACAATCCTCGTATAGATGACTAGTATGATTAACTGTTTCAAACACATAGCAGTGTTATCACATATCACCCCATAATAGTGTATCTACATTATCACAGTCATAATAATAATTTATACATTACAATTTCAAGCCAATTAATCTATTCAACACAGCAATATAGGATAATTTGAAATCAGTGACTCAATCCTTCAATTACATCATGACTATGATTTAAAGAATCATCATAGCTATACTAACATTTATTTATTTGGTAAGTTATTAATTTGATTTTTATTAAGTCAATCTCCAGGTTCCTATATATTATTCTTATTGCATATTACTATTTTTAAAAATTCCAATCCGTTTTCTTTTTGCCGCTAACTAATGTACTGTACTTTATAACAAAACACATTATTTATTTTTAAAGTAAAAAAGGTAAATATACGTGAATCAAGTGTAATAAAACAGAACAAAATATATATTTATTTATTCATGTTTTGTTACTGAACAGGATATACTGAAATGTTTTGTGATACTTAAAGTAAATTTGTGTCTAATTAATATATATTTAATTTCATGTATAATTAATATATTATTGATTTATTTATCAAAATAAGTCATAATTCTTACCGGTCTGCAAAATATTGGATTTTAGAAATATTTATGAAAATTTTATTTTTTATTTCATTTTATTTATATAACATATTACAATAAAAGTTTGTATATAATAAAAGTAGATACATAAAAAATTGAAAAGTAAGATACAAAATCTATATAAACTGAAATATGATATAATAGTTTGCTGTCACAGAAAATGTTTTAAAGTTTGTATGTGACCAAATGTGTTATTTCTTTGACATTTATTTAATGAGATAGCGATTGTTGTCGCATAATTAAATCAGCATTTATTTATGAGACTGCATATGTTAATTGACAATATTGTAATATTTATGTAGTACTAGTGATAGTGATGAACTGTAAGGAATAGAAGGGGATTTTGCGAATATATAATGTAAAATATACAATTTACAATTTTGTTTAAACTTAGAAGATACATTGGAAAATTCTTACGGTATGCTGGAAACCAAAAAAAAAAAAAAAAAGATTCGGGTCAAGGAATTTATCAAAATACATCAGAAAATCTGTTTAAGTGTTTAGGACACCGAATTGAACTTTTTGACACCGAAATAAATTTTCTGATAGTCCAGGCGCGTACGTAGGAGGATGTTTGGGGTGTTTAAAAACACCCCCCAAAATGTGATTATAGTCGTAGTTATACTTGTCAGTAAGTTTTCAGTCAATTTTGAAATAAGTTTTTCAAACCAAATTTTCTAGAACCCCCCGAAATATTTTTTTCTGAGTACGCCCTTGTCTGATACCCAAATACATTTTCTGAGGTATTCCTACAATCGAAATTGAGATTTTATTAGGTATTACAGCGAAAAGATTTTGTGAGATCTTATCTAGGAAAATTCGTTATTTCCGGTGTTTTACACATCGAAAGGAATATTCTGTGATATATTGATTAATAGGTCAAAAATCTATTCTCCATATGTCGTAAGCATAACGCAAAATCAGGGTTTTTTTACAAAATGCCTAAGCATTTTATAAAATACCGGCAAAACATGACCAGAAGAATGGATATCTCGTTATGACTTTAATTTTCAGGCATTTTACAATTTGCCTAGAGTGATGTAGTCAAAACTCAATATAATACGTACTAGATGTTTGGCCAGCTAAAACATTGATAAAAAACATAAGTACCTGACAACTTCAGAACAATAAAAAAGTGTACAAAAATTTTCAGTCAGATAAGTAGTATTTATTTTTAATAAGTATCCAAAAATACGAAGCGTAGCAATACATAATACTATTACTTGGAATCTCATTTCCATTGTCACTTGCATTTCCGGGTTGAATGTTTTCTTCAGTGTCTGTTTTCAGTGAATGTTTTCTTATTTGTCTGTGAAGAATGAATGATATCTTCCAGTTCTTCTTCGGTACGAAGCTCCTTGATTAGGCTCCTAGTAGGTTTGTTGATTTTAAACCAAGTTTCGGATTGGTTCCAAATAATACACGGTATGAAATCCTTGCAATAATACGATGTCTCGAAGATGTTTTTGCCATTGTACAAAATAGCAGACCAGGGACCAATTTGTAGAATACATAGTTATCGAGCATCCAAGAACTAAGCATATTTTCAACATCGTGGTTGCTCATTTCCACGCTACCCTGGCTTTCAGCGTGACATCAAAATTTCAATTGCTTTTCTTGAAATGTTATATTTAGTTTTCAAAGCAAATAACATTTTATCTCTTCCTCCATGTCCTGTATTTCTATGACATTCCAACAACACATCAAAATATTGTTTCATAGGTATTATATAAACAATAGGTTGTTCAATAGAGCTTCGTTTTGCCACCCGATGCTCATTTTCTTGCCCTTTTTCTTATTACTCTTTTTCTTACCTGCGAAATCAGCTAATATTCCACACTTAAAGTCTTGAATTACTTCTTTAACTTTATCAGCCGTCCAAACCTCTTTTTACGAAATTAGCTTCCACTCTTACACTACAAAACTTTTGCAACTGCTCCTTAAATTGAGCTTTGATAATTTCCGAATCTTCTTCTTTGCCATTATCACCCATTTTTATCCGTCCAAATGCACTTCCAATTAGATGATAACGATTACATTAGTCTAGATATTTTAATGTTATATTCTATGTTTATGATATTGACGCACCTCGAATCAGATGACAACGTTTACATTAATGTAGATATTTTATGGTTATGTTCTGTGTTTATGATATTGATGATTAGCTCATTTTGTAAAAATGCCTGAAAATAATGTCATAATGAGATAGATATCCATTCCCCTGCTCGCGTTTTGCCTCTTTCCAAATCTCGTGGATTGCAGCTTATAAACCAAAAGATGACTTTACATGCTTCAAATATTAATATTTAATCATTTTGGTCAAGTCCTGTAGATTGTAATGTATAAGAAATTTTCATTTTTATATTGTAGTCACGTAAATCATTCCTAGAACACGTTACGCGCGTCCTTCCGTCGGATGAGTCAACATTACCTGACTGTGTGGCTCTCGTCGCTCCACCAGGTCCTGAATATCAAACCACAGCAATTGCTTTAGCTGCAAGATTGACAGCCACAGTCATACCACGATTATTGCAACCTTGTTCCGCACCAGAGGTACTACTTATATTTTAATGGCACAATTTTGGATAAATTGTTTATGTAAATAATTTTTATTAGGTACGTGCAGTGCTAACATCTCTTGTCTCGAAGATAAATAAACATTGTGGTGGTAGTTATACAAAACCCACGACAACGCCTTTTGTAAAACTCCTTTTGGTTGGCGGAGACGCTTTAGTGGGATGGGCGTTAAGACCCTATGTTGAATTGATGTCTGCTAAGCCACCTGATTGGATGGGATATATTAGAATTTATGTAGCACCATTAGGTAATATTATATCGTGAACACTTGATTTACTACCAAATTTAACTCATATAATTTATGCATTTACTTGTTGGCAGCCAATTAATTTGGTTAATTATAAACATTTTGCTTTACGTATTATAATGAGAATCATTGAAATAAATAAATCTTGTAATAGGTTCCTGTTCAGTAGCGCGGCAGTTAGCATCTGTCGATGCTGGATATGCAAGTTTATTTCCTCCAGATCAGGAGATTAAGCAAACCGATGAATTAGCTGCTCGTGTCGCTAGATACGTAGGTGGACCGATATGTGTTGCCACTCAATTGCCAATTGCCGAAGCGATGCTCACTTGTAGAGACGTGAGTTATATTTATTTATTGTTTTAAAAATTAAATTTTTGCCATATGTTTTAAAAATATATAAAATTATATTGTTTCAAAGTTTACTAGTGTCACCCCAAACAGCTATAGTTTTACCTCGAAATGGATAATATTTTTTTGCAAATATCATTTAATGTGTGTATCGCTGGACATGTCCAGGTACATAAGCTTCGGCTATTAGAAATTTGCCCATATCTGTATTCATTTGAGAAAATTATAGATTTTGTCATTACTAGACCCAATTGATTAGTTTGTAAACGTTGAGTCTTATGTACACGACGTAAAAGAGACTCGCTTCCAAGCATGATTTGATGGAAGTTAACTTAATAGAACATTGCTTCTTAGCCGGTGAATTGCGATACTCAGGGCATCGCGAATTGCGATGCCCTGAAGAGGTTTAGCGAATCGCAAAAGTAAACAAATATTTTCAGGACTTATTACTTTTATAATTATTGTGGAATTAGAATTATGTTTGCTTTTAGAATTATAAGTGCAAGTTTACTTAGAACAATCGTTCTTAACTGGGACGTTGCGATACTCAGGTGGACTCCGAAGAGATTTAGGGAGTTGCAAAAATAAAAAATATATAGTTGTTATGTCTTTTATATTATTCAGAACAGTGATACTCAAACTGCGACTGCGGGCCGCATGAGGCCCGCCAAGTTTTTATGTGCGCCCCGAAACACTATTATTAGGAAAGTGCTTTTTAAAAATATGGGAATGGATGACTTAAAAAAAGCTCATCACCGTTTGTTGTCGCCCGTGTAACATAGCAAATATATGTATGTGGTCCGCAGGGAAAAAGGTTGAGTATGACTGATTTAGAATTACCATAGAGGGGGGGGGGGTGAATTCCAAACCAAGTTTAGATTAGGTTGGAGGTTCCCGAAAAAAAAATGGTTAAAAATCAACTTGTGTAGTAAAATGTATCGACCATGACTGTGAATATTTGAAAAACAGTAAGTACGTTGCCAACAATTAACATATGTTGCAATAACTGCAATGGATTAAAGGCAACCCTTGTGTATCACTTTACGACAAATATATTAGCATTTAAATAAAACTGGTAGATAATTTATATACAGATTGAAATAAATTAGAAAATAAATAATTATGCTACGAGTTTGTTAAAAAGTTTACTAAGATAAGATGAAAAATTAAATTAAATAATTTGAAATTTTGGATATTATTCTGTTAAAATTGTAAAATGTTTTATATTTGTATTATCATTTGAATTCTAAAAGATATATATTAGTGAAATTATACTTTAGGAAACTGATTCTGTGGGTAGTCAACTATTTGTGCCCTTCGTAAGTGAAGTACGTATAGGTCCAGCAGAAGGCGTCAATCAGACCACAGTTTCTGTTGATTTGGACTTGACCGAAAACATTTGTAACACTCCTGCAGTTACCAGCATAGGTGGAACAGTTATAAGTGTCTGCAATACGCCTAGTAGTGGAGGTTCAGGGCCATTAAATTCACAAACTGTGGGAGGAAGCACACCAGGCTCATCGGTGATGGCGAATGCTGCAGGAAATATTGGCATGTGTTCAAGCCCGCCAATGGTAGCACCACCTCCGCTGACGCCACCTTCATCACCAAATGTACAAGTGAGTTAATATTGTCTTTTTATTTTATTAGTGAATTTTAAACAAACTAACTGGGTCTATAGATAGAACCTTGAAAAAATTAAGACTTTATTTTTAAAATATGTATCACTTTATTTTATATTGGATAAATCACATAGTGCGGTATATTCGTAAACAAATTCAATTAACCTGTCATCGTACCTTTTACTAAAATTTTATTTATTATTTGTCTATCAAACAACAAAAATTTTGGCTGAAAGATAGGTACTGAAGGAGACTGACGGAGATGTTTTGCAACTTGTTTGCCGTGACTGAATTGTGACTTAACATGACGATATATGTGACTAAACCTAGCTCCATATCTTCATTAACTATGACGAATTTGTGTGACCATTTTATGAAATAATTGTTTTCGTATTCAAAGCACGTTCAATTAAGTTTATTTCAATATTTTATCTATAATAAATTGATTAAGGGTTTGATAATCATTGTGTAATCGGAGCCATGAGTATAACGTTAACATATGCCGACTATATGTATAGAATGCAGTGAATGCAAAATGATTTCTCATCTAAAATGTGAAAACATAACGTACGGAAATACAGTGAAATGATTAGACAATAATACTAAAGTATAGAAGTGTACAAAATGTGCTAAAAAAATTGAGGTTATAGGATTTGTATACAACAGAAAATATGAGCCAGAAAATTGCCAAACTAATAATGTCCAGGCAAATAATGTGAGATTTGAATCACTACTACAAGGGAGTAATAGTACAGAAATTGATGAATTATCAGAAAGCTGTGATGGATTCTCGAGGTAATGAATTATGACTGCAGTCAACTTGTCTCTATGTATCTAGCACAATGTATCTCATAATGTATCTCACAATGTATCTAACATTACAGCCATTGTTAATCATAGTAATCATGAAATAACTGAAAAATGGAAACAGAGGAGGTTGTTCTTACATAAACAATGAATGTTTCAATGCCTGGACAGCTTAAAACCAAAGACATCATCATAGAAACAAAAAAATGATATTATATGCTAGGGAAAGATGCTCTTATTAATGTGTTAAAGAATTATGGTAAAGGGCGTAGGGAGATTGAATTATTAAATGGACTAGTAAATGATAAGCGGAGTAAAAAGTTAGAAGACAATGTTGTGACTGACAAATACTAAACAATTGTATAAAGTTAATCAAAATAGAGGCGAAAAACTGCAGAATAAAAATCAGACAATGTCAATATCGGGAACATAGTTCTTTCTTCCTCATATATTGATATGAGTGGAGGCCAACATCCTAATTCAAACACTTGCATGGTCAGTCAAAAGACAATCACCGCTAATTCAATACCAAGAATCATCAAACCTGCTAAACTTAGGCAGAAGTCAAATCACAACACAATCAAAAACAATTCATGGACGTGATCGCCACCCCATCTTTCATATACTGGAAGACCTACATTTTGTTTTCTTGCATAAAACAAAAATTGAATCTTTTAATTTTGACTGTCACCTTATAACTCGTCTATTAAATTCAATTAGCACAATAGTTGTTTAGGGTAAACTAATCAAAATTAGTCTAACCTATAAATTTCCTACCTATGAATCCCGCGGTCCCCATATTTGCCTAGGGCGCGGATAGCTTCGCTGCCCACTTTGCCGCGGCCTGTGGCCGCTCTTGACGCTCTTTTTTCCATTATTTGCTTAAGGCGCGGACAGCTCGTCCGATTTGCCATGGCCTACAATCGTTATTGAATCTCTTTTCGCCTAATTTCTAAAAGAGCAGTCTGCCGTTTTGTCTATGCATGAATTAGTTTTCCCTTTAATTCCCTGGTCCCCAGATTTGCCTACGACACGGCCTGCGTTTATGACTTGCTTTTTCCCACTGCCGTTTTTGTGTCACTTTTTCCCGCGTCCGCTTTGCGCAAAATTGAGGTCCTTGCGTCTTACGCATGCTTCCGAAGTTTTATTTTTTTAACTTTCATAGAAACAGATATTTAATGTAGTAGAAAAGCCATTTTCGAGAAAATGGATAGCAAATTTTATAAACAAAAAACAGCCTGTAAATATGTTAAATTGTAATTTTATAAAAAAAATCTTTCAAATAAAATTGAACCAGCTTTTAGTACTCTATCTATACAATAAAGTTTATTCAAGTGTACTGTCTTTTATAGTTCCTAAAATATATTGAAAAATTTTAAACGTGGCAACGTCGCGTTCTACATCAGTTTCAAGTATGGCACTAATTGTTTGTGACGCATAATTAAAACTGAATAAAATGAACATTTTGTACTCCTCCCAAAATTATAATGTGCACCGCCACTGATAACAACATTTATTCAATTGCGAAAGCACAGTCGGTAGGTTTCATACAACGTAAAATATTTTTTCCTGTAACTTTGCATATATGTGCTATTATTTAGGCCTTACATATTTATATGAGTGTTGAATGTCTGATGCCATGGCGACAAGTTGTGAAATTTTAAGTTATTAAAGGTCATATCATTGAAACGATAAGAGTTAGACCCTTTGTATCATTTTAAAGCGAATTACAAGGAATGTATAAAAATGTACAGGGTATTACTAAAAAGTTTTAAATAAAAATGTTATTGCTCAATATCGGTTCAGTATATTCAGTTGTTAGTATTGGTACAATTGAGGCTTCTCAGACATACATATGCTCCCCCAGTTTCATTTTTGCAGCACACATTTTTTTTTTCAAGGTAAAATTAACCCAATAATATGTCATCCGTTTTTTAAAACTCGCTTAATCCCTTAAATATTAAAGTATCTTTCGACACAAGAAATTAAAAAAAAAATTACTATGAAACTTTTCGTGAAAATCGACAGTAAAATTTTCGAAGAAAAGAACACGCTGTATATTTGTGATTGGTTAAATTGTGATTTTAGAGAAAAATGTTTCAAATAGAATCAAATGGACTTACAAAGTTTATTCGAATGTCTTATCGTTTATAGTTTTTGAGATATATTTGAGAAAAATATTTTCAAAGTTTGAACGTGGCAACGTTGCGTTCTGTACAAGCCAGAGACATCGGATTTCTTTTCTTTAACGCACAATACGAGCCAGTAATGTGCGCAAAATTTTAGCCTCCTAATTCAAAAACTGAATTTTGTGTGAAAAAAATGGCGCATTTATGCTATATTGGATTTTTAAAATAATTAAAAAATCGCTTTTGCTTTTCTTGTACTTATTTGTACCTGTGTACCAAATTTCATGCAAATCGGTCCAATAGGTTAGGAGTAATTCTTGAACGTACATCCGTATGTACACACAGACACGGAGAAATAATATATTCTTTTAAATTTTGAGCAAGAAATAATTATTTTGAAAAATTTCTTTTTGTGGTAAATTGTTCCTTGTGGCGCCCTCTCCGAATTATGTATTAACGGTTTGCAGTGCTTTGAATGCAAGAGACATGCCAAGGTGAAATAGAAAAAATTGTCATAACATGAATTCTAATCTTTCTATAAATTACTATGAAAGATGAATAAAATATGATTTATTAAATACACAATATTTTATATAGTTTTTTTTTTCTGTGAGGAGGTAATACATAACACGGTATTTAGACTTGAACAGCTATGTTGAAGTTAACATTTAATCTTTCACTTTGTCAAGAAGAATGTCATTTATAACCACTAGAGAGAAGATATCTTTCTACAAAAAGATTTTGAAAACTAAAGAATGTTTCTTTATCTACTTTGTTTTTAGTTTTGATC
>WYDF02251954.1:4058-20574 GCA_009867245.2 Adranes taylori
GTCATTTACTTTTCGTTAACTTTCTGTACCATTTAATTATTTAGTTTGGAATATTTATCAACATTTATATAATTAAATACAATTTAAATAAAACCTTTGAATAAATAATGATCAATAAGTAATTTATTGTACAATCAAGTAAAAAGGGTTTATAAAGTTTGCCAAATAATAAAACAAATATGATTAAAATTTATTTGATTTACATAAATGTTAATGCGAATACAATATACTTTTCAGCCGAGTCCAAAATAAGTAAAATAAGGAGCAAGCAACATTTAATTAATAATAATAATTTGAGAGTAATTAATAAAGGCTAGGTTGACAGACCACATAAAATAGAGTCCGGTTATGACTTATTAAATTTGCATAAAGGTTTATCTGCCACCGGTACACTTTATTTTCAAACTTTAGTAAACCTAAAATAAAAGTTAATTGTTTGTTTGCTTGTTATAAAATAGAAATTTGTTACATTAAAATAAATTATTTGGTCAGAATAAAATCAAAAGAACTTTAGGTGTTAAACAAGATTTAAAATTGACTACTCACGTTTGTACATCTGCCATACTGCCCACAATAATGAACGAAAATAATACGAGTAATTAGAAATAAAGTCGTTTACTCACTGATCGGAATCTAACTAAATTCCCAAGAAAAAATCTACTGGTTTTTCGCTTTTATATTTTCGGTCGACTACCGCGCCATATTCTATTCTACCTATCCACAGAAGCTTGTTGTGTCTCATTTTTGCTTTTTAAAAAACCTATCACTGAAATTATTTCTCCATTACCTCTCTCAACACATTCGCGTAAGAAAGACTATCTTCTTTCCCCCCTTCTATTTCTAGGTTTCGCGTCGCGGCGAATGTCTTCCCCTCAACTATCTACGACAGATAACACATGCGTTCTGAATCACTTCGCATGTTTATTTTTACTGATAGATATTATTATTTTTTTATCTTTTTGACATTATTCCCTTTGATTAATTAAAGTCTCTACAGTAGACTCTCAAAAATTGAATATATCTTTTGGAGTTAAATATTACAGCAAAAGTCGAGTTATATTATTTCTTTTATTTGTTGTTCGGACGAAAGAACTTTTCGGGCTATTTACGAAATGCAATAGTAGAACATCTTATTGGACTTTCAGTAGTGTAGGAGATGGAAGAAAACACACCAGTGATGCCACTCAGAAGTGGAATACCACAGAGATTGGTACTTGTCCCGAATTTCTAGTATTTTATGTACGACGAAGCTGCCCTGATATCTACTATATGGGCCAGTGAAGCTGCTTGGAAGGCATTAGGAAAAATCTGGTAACCTGCTCGAAGTAACACCAAGAACTGATTGCTATAAAATGATTCTAGCTATAAAATGACCGTATAGGGCGCTGTCGACGGTAGCGCTGCAACCGCTAGCTGGCATCCTTCCCATGGACCTAGCAACCATAGAAATTAGCGTGATATATAAAAGAAGTAGAACGACAGAGGAAGAACAGGGACTTTCGAGAAAGGAACTTACTTTACAGATAAAAGAGGTGTTGCGCTAGCTAAAACCACCATTGCTTTTAATTTAGTGATTCCAAACACTGGTAGTACGCCAAGATGTAGAAGGGGAAACGCAACATCGGTCATAGACAAAATAATGAGCTCGAGTATAATTGCTACTAGAGTGGATACCTGGAGAGTGAAGTAAGACGTTGAATCTTGCGGTTACATGATTATATTAAGTTCGAATAGAATAAAAAATAAAAGCGTTTGGAATTTAATAAAGTCGCAGTCATGACTTATAAAGGTATCGGATTTGGATGAGCTTTCGGACATATTTGAAAAAAATTTCAGATTTACAACAGGAGCTTACGAGTTAGTGTAATCAGCGGAAAAACTTGCTACAGATCTAACACAAGAAATTTCCTGTATGAGATGCAAAAGGGTAAACATAACCAGTAACAAAGATATTTGTGGACAGAGGAAATCGCTACGCTAAGGAAGTATACCAACAAAGTACGCAGGAAAACGCAAAGAGCTTGGAGACTCACTACCCTTCAACATATTTAATTGTCGCGGAAGAAGCAAAAGCTGCAAAACAAGCGAGCAATCAAATCAAATAAAGTAGATCCGGGAGCGCACTTTCAGCAAGGCATTAGATCGGCACTTAATGTGCTTTTTCCATTCCATTGTTTAAACTAGATGAATTGAACACAGCGGAGGCGAAAAAGAAAACAAGGAACAGTCAAGGCTCGGTATTGTCCTAGTATATATAGGAAAATTAATTTATTGTCGACGATGAATAAACATGGTGGTGAGTTAACTTCAAGAACATTTCAAAAGCAAGGATGACATGCATGTGAGACAATTTGGTTTTACAAGCGGTATATCTACAGTCGATACATTCAGGACAGTGTAACCGCTTTGTTTTTTTATAGGAAACTAGCGGTTGAAATTAGAATGTTAAAATGTACAGAAGTTGGCCACTTAATGAATCCAAAGAACTTAGTTACTTAATTAAATTATTAAGAATTTTTAGTTACATGAATTTAAAATGCCATTCCTTCATAAATCCAGATTTGTTTGGTTTAAAGTATTAAAGTTTAAGGTTTAAAGGTAGTTACAGTTCTTGCTGACCATTTGTCAGCAAATGGTCAGCAACTCAGTGACGGGAAAATAGAGTAGTGACGTGTGTTGCCAGTTGTCGGTTGAGATTGTTTAGTACTCCAGCCGCGAGGGGCGTTGTGAACACATTAACGTAGAGCAATTTTAGCAATGTACTTTAAAGGAAAGGATTGATAAATTTATTTATTCTATCAAGTGAATGTGATATATCTGCCGCGAAGGAAGGCAAGAGTGGCCTGTGCATATATATATATATATATAATATAGAATATTTCCTGATAAATCACGACTTGTGGCTAGCAAAGAAAACAGTTCAGATACATGTCGGAGCGTGTAGACCGCGTGATTTTTGGGACAGTCGGCAATACTGAGTTGCAGATTATCTCTGGTTAGGAATATTTTAGATTTTGAATTGGCTCCAGTGGAGTACTGTAGCAATCTTTCCGGTAGTAGAGATTGTTATGTTATGGGATGAGTAGTTCTGGAAATTAATGGTCACATACATCAGTGAAGTGACGAAAGAATAGAATAGTCTAAATAGATAGAATGATAGTCTAAATAGAAGAAATAGACTAAGTTGTTTGCTTAATTGATGCCTAACTTACGTTTTGGAATAAAAAAACCCAAGTGAAAAGAAACATTTTATATTATTTAAAGGTGAAAGCCATAACCTTAAACTATTTTTCAACATAGTCGCTCATTCACGCCTGTCAGTAGATCCGCGTCGTCGTCGAAGCGCGGCATTGTGAGCCAGATCTTCACGTTTGGAAACAAGTGGTTGTCGCTCGGCGCAAGATCCGGACTGTGCGGCGGATGATCAAACACCTCCCATTCAAAAGATCCAAGAGTTCTCGAGTGCGATTGGCCGTGTGCGGGCTGGCGCTGTCATGAATAAACAAAACATTGGAACTCAATTTTCTCCGACGCTTTGTTTTGAATCGCTCTTCTTAACTTTTCCAGTGTTTCACAATATCTGTCCGAGTTTATTGTTGAACCACGTTGGAGGAAATCCATCCCTGTCCCAAAAGACGGTCGCCATGATCTTTCTAGATGACAAAGTTAGCAAACATTTCCTTGGTTTTTTGGGAGAACTTGTGTGTCCCCACTCCATAGACTGTTTTTTGGTCTCACAAGTTACATGTTTTACTCAAGTCTCGTCTCCAGTTAAGACACGTTCGAGAAGTGAGTCACCATTTTTCTTGTAGGCCTCGAGAAATGTCAGCGATGCTGCCATGCGCTGTTTTTTGTGGTGTTCTGACAAGAGTTTCGGTACCCATATGGCACAAAATTTATGGTAGCCTAGCTTTCCCGACACAATCTCATACAACAAACTTCGTGAAATTTGAGGATACTCAAACGATAACTCCGTAATTGTGAAGCGGCGGTTTTCACGAATCCTATGATTTTCGCCACCAATTTATCAGTCACAATGATCTATCGACAATTTCGCCCTTAGTGCGTAAGTGCGGCTATTTTGAAACTTAATACACCACTGCCGTACTCCGACTTCGCTCATTACGTTGCTTCCATTCATTCTACAGAGTTTCTGATGAATTTCAATTGGTCTATGGTTTTGCGCCAACAAAAACCTAATCACCGAACGCACCTCGCAACTCGTGGGATTTTCTATTGCAGCACACATTTTAAAAATTCACGGTGAACAAAGCAGAAGCAGTACAAAGCGCACGCTACCACAGTTGGATGAATACTGCGTGAAGGTACGCTAAGGTGGTGCCGCTAGCCCCTCTCCTCGCCTTGTCACCCCAAAACGTAAGTTAATATATGGATAGCCCTCGCATACTTAAATTTAATTGACTCATCAGATGTTTTAGGTATGTACGAAGCTACATACCAGATGTACAAAACATTTACGATTTCCTTCTGAGTATAAAGACTGTTCCAAATCTGATGTTAGTCTATTGGTTCGTGAAACATAGTTTAGTTCACGATAAGAAGTAATATGATAATAAAACTATAGCTGAACAACCATTATACTGAAGAAAAATCGTGTCGTACATGAGCCCCTACACTCTAACTTAACATTTCCGTAGCGTATGAGCTATCAAGGATTTGGTAAAACCGTCGAGAATAGAGTTTAGGTGATATGACTCGGAATATCCTGGGCTGAGAATGAGAATGAAATTGAAATTTTATCTTTGCGTATTCAGTACTCTATCCAAAAATTGAAAATGAAGATAACCGGCTAACTAAATACATCAGGCTTTGCTTTATGCAATATATAATAAAATAATTACTTTCCCTTATCTCTTACTATGAATTCAGCTAATACGCATCTGTTTAATTACCATTGTAATCAATTCTTAAAGTATTAGAGGCCATATCTTTGGAATCATTTAAGTTGAAGGTCTCATGTCACGAGTTATTTTAGAGATAATCACAAAGACTATCAAAATATAAAGAAATATGCTGGGTGTTATTAAAAAGTATTTAATTTTTTTTATTATCCTCAGTTAGATCAACATATTTAATTGTTGAGATTGACAAAATTCTGATTTTTTTGATTTACAAATCTTCTTCAAGTTTTGTTTTCCCAACTTCCATAGGAATCAAAATATTTAGGTAGTACATTTTCTTCAAGGTCAAATTACGCCAAAGTTTAATTGTGGGTGTTTTATTGTGGGCAAATTTAATTGTGGGTTTAATTGTTTTAAGTAGTTGTTGTTTTAATTGTTTTTTTGTTTGTGTTTGGTTGTGTTAATTTCTTAATTGCGGTTTTTTTAAACGTCTTTTAATTTTTCATTGTGTTTTTAAACTTTCCCGTCGATTGTCGGGAAATTAGCACGAATCAAAGGAACGCATACTTTCGTACGTATGCATTCGATTTTACGTAAGCATTTGACAAACGAATTTTTTAAATCGTTATAAAAATCGATAAACTTTTGTTTCAAATGGATTTAGAAGAAATATGGATATTTTTACTATATTTATATTAAATATATGCTATATATATAGGATCTATGTATTCTTTATTTACTAGCAGATAATGGTGATAATAATCAGTTTGCAGATACTTGAAAATTTAATTAGATTTGAGTATCGCCTAACAAAATGTTAATACCATCTATATAACTTTAATTAAAACGCTTAAAGCAATGAATATCCATATCAAGTAAGTGCTGTTTGAAAATTATATTCCCCAACATTTGATAAACTTATTATATTTATCATTCGTACTAGACCCAGCCAAACGGAAAGTTGAATAATGTTGTTATATTCACTTTTTAACTTTCTCTCCTTTAAATTTTTTTTTTATTGAAACAATAAGAAAAACAAGTACTTTGCTCCCATCCAACTATTGGAATTCCTTGAATATGCCAGAAAAAATTCTCTAGAAGCTCTACGCAGCCATTCATCCACCAGTTGCCTTATGCATTGATTGATTCCACCAGGTGCTATTATTTTTTTACGGTTGTTTTGTATACGGTTTTTTTTTTGTTTTGTTGCTAATCTTTGAATGTCAGATAATGGACTTAACGTTTGTGTAATCCATTATCAGTTGCTATTTTTTTTCTAATATGTTCACCAGTTGTATAGATTATAGGATCCATCACTATAATCTATACAACAAAATATGTAAAATTATGAGGCCCATTTGCGAGTTTGTTGGATGCCAAAATATATGTAATTGGAATAGGATTTATTGTAAACTAATGGCTCTAATCACACTCTTTGATTGAGAGATATCTTTATGTGACTCTAAGTATAATGCAAAAATAATTAGGCCGTCTTCCTCCCAGTTTAAAAAGATTAAAGATAAAATTTTAACGAACTAATGTACGAAAGTTTTGCTACTTTGATATAAATGATCTTCTGAAAAAAATGGTGATGTGGGAATCGTTCAGTTTGCACATAAATTCGAAGGCGGTGATGTTGCGACGTCGGAGGAAATGGAGAAGTGCACAGAGAATGTCCTGGAAGACATGACTGCGGTGTTCTTCTGGTGTAACTGGATATAGCCATCCTTTTCCCGGTGTCGGTCTGGCAACGAGACGTCTCCTAGTGCTGTCGAAAGTAGTGTCGAACCTGATGGAGTCTACGGGTTTTCTATATAGTTCGAAAACTCTGCTTGATTGATCTGTCGGGTGTGGTATCACGGCTTCCTCTACGGGCCAAGTTAGCCTTACTTAAGGATTCCCTCTTCTTCTGTTGGCATCCTCTTCGCTGTCTCATTGAAGACGTAGATGCACGGAAGGATTATGAAATGTGGAGTTGAATGAGAGAGTAGAATTTATAGATTTAGATAATAAGAGATTGAAAGATACTGCCGAAAGGTTCTAGGATGTAAGTTGTGTTTACCTAATTATGTGTTATAACATTTTACTGCTGGTGGAGTGAATTTATTTTAATTTTAAATTCGAAACGTAGATAGCTGATTTCGCTTATCAATTATTAGAAAAAGACCCCAGAATGCGTATAATTAACGCTGGCTTGGGGGGTTTCTTTTATATGAAATTAGCGACTTTTGGTGTCTTGATCGACGGTGCCAGTTTTTGGTGCTGTCGGCGTCATCTGAGTAGGGCCTGAATGGAATTTCTTCTAAAATCCTTAGGAAGTGAGAAGTTTCTACCAATATGAAACGTTCTGTCATACGTTACGAATGTTAAAGAATAATATCACATAACATCCCTGTCAAGATTCTGAGATTCTAAGATATGAGCTCTCCAATCAGATTTAACTTGCAAACGAACAACTACCAGCAAACCCCTGCTAATCCAGACACCAACCAATCAAGGCTGCAACTTTTACATGGAAAACGTTCGCAGCGTCACACGTTCCTTTCAATAATTAGGAAAATCGGGTTAGATGAAGGTAACGCCCTCAAAGTTCATTGAACTCATTCAGAACGTTCATAGAAAACAAGATAGCATCTGACCAGACGAGGTTAAAGCTCACAAAGTTCAACAAACCCATTAAGAGGTGTTTGTTAAAAATTAGATATTGTGAAATCTTTCGGCCAGACAGGGGCAATGATCGCAAAGTTCATCAAACCCATTAAGAGTTGTTTGTTAGAAATACGAGAGCATCGAACTCTCGGCCAAACCAGGCTAACGAACGCAGAGTTTATCGAACCATAGAAAATAAAAACTGCTCACGAAAACCGAAGAGCCATAAACGAATGCAACGAGCATATTTCTCCTCATATGTATACATTTTTTTGCTTACATTCTGCGTTTGTGCGAGCAAACAAAAAACTCGAAAAACATTCGTCCAAAGCAAAACATGTACAAGGAGGTTATAGATCGCTTTAAATCCCTTTTGACATTCATTTCTCTCCTTTTGAACAAACACCAAAACCATTGTAGCATGTAAGCGTTTTGCGCTGCAGTTGACTCTACCTCTTTCTTCCATCCATCTATCTGCACGTGAGTGCAAACGTTGCGCGGCTATTGGCAGTTGTTTCCATCACTCTCTTCTCTTTCTGTGTGTGCAGAGTTACGTGACCCCTCGCGACAAGTTCTGAGTTTATACCTCACATATCATTTCTGTGTTTACACTGTATTTATAGATTATCAATTCAATGTCCATTGTCCAATTTATGTCCAATTTAGAAATTATCAATACAATGTCCATAGGTGCATCTACAATTGAGACGTATTGAGTTTTTGATACGTATCTATCTCTAATCCCATTTTTTCACATTTTCTGTGCTAATGATTTAGTGCTTTGCTGTAAAATTTAAAAAGTATAGGCAATATGCAGCACCTCTGTCGCAATGGAAAGCTTTGTGCATACTTTTACTGCACTAATACTTTTTGTATAATCTGTTCAGGGCGTCAATTTGAAAGTAATCAAGTGCTTCTCACAGTTTGTTGATGGAGAAACAGCCGTACGCTTTTTATTAAATCAATGAAAACTACATGTACTGGTCTTCCTCGTGCTGACTATTTTCTTTAGGATTATTTGTTTTAGACAGGAAGGATTATCCATAGAAGATCGGCCTGCTCTGAACTCGTTCGTAAAAAAAGCTGTGATGAAATTATTTAAAAAATTCAGTCAAAATATAATGTCGCGCTTAAAATTAAGTTATGAAGAAATAAATCGACATTTTCGTATTTATTTAAGGTAGAATGATCAAACACTGTATAGTTTCGGTATGTTAAATATAAGACCCTCGCCTATTTAGAACTGTGAAGCAGCTTTATGGAAGCAAGTTTGGTCCATTCGTAAATAAAACACACAGAATAAAAATAAATCCACTGGACTGTTCTAATGACATATTTCACAAATTAATTATTTATTTCTTTTACAATAATGATTTTCAGGGTCAATAAATGTACTAGTTAAATGAAAGAAATATTCATTTAACATTGTTTTATCAACATTATTGGTTAAACGGATATTGTGTAGCTTTCCGCTGATATGAAAATAGATGCACAAATTCTCTAGTATCATAAGAGGATTTGTTCTATGGTGCGGGAATATAGATTAATTTGCCAACGATACAATTTTAATTTTGATTAAAATATCGGCATAAATATTTTTATTATCATAATTAGTCTGTTAGCACGTTATAAAAATGAAGAGTTAATCACTTGAATATGTGTAAATTACTTGACTGAAATAAAGGAACTCATTTGTTCAGTTTCAGTAGTCGAAACAAAATATAATAATGAATATTTAATGCTTACGTTATTCGTTATTCATCACGGACACTTGTAATTATTTATTAATAAAGCGGTGTAAAAACGCGAGCCTAATTACTTTTTTTGTCTTAAAGATTTTAGAAGTCCTGGAGAACAGAGTCAAAGCGATTTGTAAGCGACTTTACGGAACTAAGTATCGTGAAGTATTCAATATTTAAGCTTGAAAACTGAAAACCGCATGGCGAGAATTAGATAATGACCGGTCTTATATATCCCCCGCGAAATCCCATTAGGTGCAGAAAAGGAATGCATTTCATCGACATACGTTTGATCGCATCGAACGAATAAATCCTACGATGATTGTGGGTAACTAAGAGAAACATCTGTTAACCTATTAAACGTGGAGTTTAACTAGTGTTTATCTTTACATAAGAATCATTAATTTAAGGGATTTATTTATTCAAGCATTGTTTCGGGTTAAGGTTTAATTAAGTAAGTAGGTGTCAATTTCGAAAAGTGTGATGAAAAGATAATTATAAGAATTAGCTGTAAAAATTGAGGAAAGGTGGACACGTGTTACACATCAGCTATGTGTTATGCATTTGGACGAATTAACAAATTGACATGAACTCTTAGTGTATTTACCAATGAAGCAAGGGACTTTAACAGTCAAAGTTCACCTCATATAAAACTTGTCCACCTTGCCTCAATTTTTACAATTAATTGTTATAATTCTCTATTCATCACAATTTTCGAAATTAACACCTACTTACTTAAAAATTCGTCTTGCCGCGTAAAGGTAAATACTACTTACAATCTTCATTAAAATATCGTGTCAGTACGTACTGTAGTACTGTAGATGAACTACATGTGTTAAGGTGTTGAGCTTTGATTGTTAACGTCCCCTTTTCTATTAAGATCACTGTAGAAACAACTTTGGCCATCTTTTGGATGGTCCGATACTTCTCAGAAAAAGAACCCCAATGCAAATATTATACGAGGTGTACTTTGATTGTTAAAGTCCCTTGCTTCATTGGTAAATACATTAATGGTTAATCTCAATTTGTTAAAGGTGTTAATTCGACCAAATCCATAACACATAGCTGATACAATATATTATACCATATGTGTATACAGCGAATAATTCAAAATATAATATCTTAATATATGCAGAGTTACATACAAGCAACGTTTAAATAGAAGATTTTAATAATTATTTGTATAGGTATTCATAGCGTAACGATTGAGTATCGGATTCGTAGTGCGATGCAATGAGACCTTACGCCTATATTTGGAATTAGAAAAGGTGTTGATAACAGCTATAACCTATGCTAGAAACACGTATCCACCTTGTCTCAATTCTTATAACTAATTCTTATAATCTTTTTATCAGAATTTTCGAAATTAGCACCTACTTAAATAATATAAAATATGTATTATGTGTAACATTTGACATGTTATTTAAATCAGTATTTTATGGAAATAAAGTAACTACATTATTTTTGTTTATTTGTGAATTGTTTATTTTTCATTTTTACGTAATGTACGCGTTTAGGAAAATGTACGCGTTTTACTAAGGTAAATGGTCATCTTAGTAAAACGAATTTGAAATGAACACTTGAAAATAAACCTATGCCTTTTATAGTCCATATCGTTTGCTTGGAGTAAACTTGTTCGAACAAGAAAAGTTTTTGCAGGAAAATTCTTGGATTTGCTAGACACAACACATGATACAGAGCCAAATATGTTACAGATAATATGCCACAGCCTTATCCGTATAATGGATATAATGATTCTGTCGGTGCATATTTTAAATTTTTATTATAGAATTTTTCAATAAAAATTAAAAAAAATATAAGATATAAATAAAAAAAGAACAATTTTTTTGATTATTTTTAACATTCTGATTTTTTTCCAACACTGATTCAACACCATAAAATATTTCAGCGCCGAGAGAAACAAGCATTGACTTCGTACCGTTATAGTTTATATGCTGCACTCGGGTAAGCAAAAGTGTAGATTGACTGTCGGTGAAAAAATTTGGCTTTACAAATTTTAAATGTATTACAATACTGGATTATTAGAATTGGCAACAAAAATTACTATATTGCCCCTCAAAAGCATGTTCTCTGATGGAATAACAAGACGTAACTTGAATTTAGTGGTGGCTGTCACAAAACAATGATCCCCAGAAATCAAATAATGGATAACCAAAATTAGTCTCATCTCTCTCTTTACATAACGCGACGTTGCCACGTTTAAAGTTTTCAAACTTATCGATATATCTCAGAAACTTTAAAAGATAGTACGTGCAACTGTGCAATCAATGGAACGATTTTCAGTACCTTTGGGTTGGTAAATTCGTATTTAAAAATTTAAAAAGCAGATTGGACGCTGTGAGATTGTTTTATTCAAATACTTTGATGAGAATTAAGACTAAGCGTTTTAAAGTGAATGTCAATGCATAACATGTATTATAAATTACAGTAGACTTAAAGTTGTTTTTAACTACACTACAACTTAGCACAAGTTGCTTTTAAATAGAAAATAGCTGAGTGAATTATTTATTTTCGTTCAATAAATTTTCTCAAAATTATCATAGCCTGTGGTTTAAGAAATAAATTAGTTGGTGTTAATCAGTCCAACCCTGTAATAAAATATTGATCTATGTTATTAAAAAACATCTCTACAATCTGGGCATAATTTATTTAATTTTTTTTCTCTTTTGTTTCATGTACCTGGACTTGATTTTATATTTCGTAAGGTAAGATTCTAACACGAAATCTAAAAATTTTACTATACCTAAATTAAATGATTTGAAGTTAAATTCAAATATATCAAAAATTGAAACGCATAATAAAAGAATAAATTCATTACTCACTGCACAATTAGGAACAAAATCCTCATCTTTAACAAAAGTTAAATGTAACATGAAATTCAATTCTCTAACTGATTTAACTTCAAATCATTTAAGCAGATTAAATATTAGTAATAAAAAATCATCTTTATCCAATATGAATAATAAAATAACTAATACTATTCTGAAGAAGATTGAAAATGTATCGAATGAATTAACTCAATTGCACCTAACCGATAATGAATCGCAAGATTGGAAAATTGATCTGACTCGAGCTCTTCATGCTAATAATTCGCAAAAAATGATTAAAGAAACAAATAAATTATCCAATGTAGAGGATTTTGTTCCTCAATTTATCAATTGTGATTTGGATCAATCAATTAAAACATCAGAACCTCAAAAGAGTTGGACGAAACTAATTTGTTTAATTGATATTAAAAATATTTTACGGAAGAAATGTAAACTGGAAAAAAAGCGTTCGAGTCTTGGACAAATTATTACATCCAAATTTCGCTCATCGAATTCTATACTTTTAGATGTTTCGAATGAACTATATGCATATAAGTCTTCAAATTCGGTACCTATATTTGATTTTTCTACAATAAGTCCGGACGATTATATGCGTCAGTATCTTAAAAGATAATGACAATTATTTTAAACTTATTGACTGAATTAAATGCAATTTTTAATGAGTTCCAATATGCTTATATGGAGTTGGCTTTCACACTTAGTAATAATTTTTGGCGGAAACGATATTTTATTGATATTAATTTTTGTATTTATTTCTTTTTGTGATACTTGTTTTTTTTTCTGTACGATCCTTTTCCTAGACAGCACAGATCGTGCTCAGCATGTGCTCACGTAATGCTATTTTACTTTTGTATCATTTAAGATACCTTTGGTACCAAAATAGACTACTAGTTATGGTTTACAGTCTCAAGTATTCTATGTTTCACCTAAGCTAGAAGGTCATAGCTCTAAGCTAGAAAACACTAACATGGTACCTGATTTTGTGCTGTTTTCAATAATGCAAGCTTACCTATTCCGAATAATCCGTGAACGTTCCAAGCTCTAGTGTTAGTGTACGCCACATATTTATTATCCAATGTAACCACAAGTTCCAATCTACAAATAGACACACGAAGAATAAAAACTGTCATGAAAAGCTAGGCCGGGGTGAATCTTGGTGCCAATGTTGGTTCATGTTCAAGGTATTATGTTGAGCCTTCATACATTTGGAGTTATTGTAGCTCAGTTGGTCCCAAGAAGAGCCAACATTAAGATGTCGAATATAGAATTTGCTGTGGGTGCATTTGCTGTACTAAGCACTGCTATTTTCTATTTTACGAGAACATCCTCCGAGTAGAAGATCTAGAGACTTGCCATGAACCAGCAACAGCATTTTTATTCATTGGATTGCATAACACTGGTTCTGCTTTGTAGAGCTTCAAAAACTTAAGGGCTTTTTCATTTTACCATATCTCCTTGGGCGTCATTAGTTTGTTGATACAGTCGCGTAGTGCACTGAATATAAAGACCCTCTAAGCACTGAGGCGCAACTTCTAACATGTAGCAGGTGCCTACCGCAAACATTGGAACCAATCCCTTTGATTTGTCGTCAAAAAACCGACACTATACCGATACTAATGTTGTCGCCAATACTATATTCTCTTTCCACACATTGGACGATCCTTTTTGGCGTCAATATTGGCCCTAATGTGTGTTACCGGGATAACAAACCAGCCATCAACTAAGTACAATACTAAGATAGATATAAGAAATAAAACCAACAATAAAAGAAATCAATAACAATCGAGAACATTAATAATTCAAATTATTTCATAGCATATCGTAAAGAAAGTTAACTCCATTTGATAGTACAATTTTTGGTTTATTTCTGAATGATCGAAAATTGTATTTTTTTCAATAATTGGATTTAATTATTGTGAACCTAACCATCTACTACTAACTTCTATGTAGTAAGATATGTATTTTAAAAATAAGATTTTCACTTATTTTAATGCTAATGTTGTAAATAATTTTTTTGTGTTATATATTTTATCTATATAGTTTGGGTGGTATTTTAGTTTTAATTATATTTTATTGTAAATGTGATAATTAGAAAACATTCCGTATTTTTTTTAGTTTAATTTATACTTTGTAATTTAGTTTTGTTATCTTAATTTTCATTTAATTTTTACATCATTCGTTTTACAACGGGTTTTATTTTTGATTTGTATTTTAACTTTCATTTTACATTGTGCCTTTGGATGATTAGGTTACTATAGTGACGTGACGTATTTTATTATGTAGACAATAATGTAGATGTATTTTGCTGTCGATTTATTTTAAATATACTTACGGTTTTATATTAAACATAAATTTTAAGTTTTACATGTTTTCTTGCATATTATGTGTATCAATTAAATGATGATACGAACAATGTGGCTTAAATTGGTCTTGCAAAAATGCAAGACTTTTACATTTGCAAGACAATGTACACGGTAGTCGTGGTTGGGGAGCAAAAACTAATGTTACTAGACGCCCCACAAATTGAGTTAAAAATAACAAATTAAAAACCAAACACTATACAGGCAGAGCAATATACGTCCGTATCCAATAACTTGGTGTATATGATTGGTAACAATTTGAAATTTTGGGGATGTGTTATGCTGCCAAACGAGCATCTTTTAAAATATTTTCAGGTATACAGGGTGTTTCAAAAAAGTACTACATGAAAAAGATTTATTTAAAACTTTTGGCTATGCTCTAACATTTGTAGAAGTATCAAAGTAATTGCTCAGCGGTTCCCAAGTTACAATTGTTTTTGTCAAGAAATTGTGAACTTCATATTGTGAATTAAAATGTCGCTGGTCCAAACGTTTCGAGATTTAGAAATAAAATATGTTGTGCCAATTGGTTAAGGTCAGAAAATAATACCTGTACCTTGTTTTTATTATCAGATATACAGGGTGGTCAGTATAAAAGTATCAACTTGACCGACTTTGAAAGATTTTGCTCCATTTTCTTAAATGGACCAACCTGCATATTTTTACAGCAAGTGCTGTAGAATTAATTTTTTTGTCGATCCATATGTGATGTCCCTATACCTATCTTTAGCGGTTTTTACGATATATATGAAAACTTAAAATTGCAATGTTACACATATGCATGATAAGATATAAATCAAGTTAGCGAGAAAATTAAAAAAAAAACAAATGAAAATAAGAAAGCAAGAATGCGAGTTGTCAGATTAAATTGTCAAAAGTGGAGTTAAGATTGTTTGTTGTGCGTAAAAATTAATTTTTAATGTTAGAGGATAGCCAATAGTTTTAAATAAAATTAAAATATATAGGGTATTCCATTTAAAAAAAGTAAACTTTTTCATGTAACACTTTTTGAAACACCCAGTATACCTGAAAATATTTTAAAAAATGCTCATTTGGCAGCATAACACATCCCCAAAATTTCAAATTGTTACCAATCATACACACCAAGTTATTGGAAACGGACGTACTATTGCCTCATCCTCTATACTTCTATGTACTCTAATATTCAAGTACCTAAAAACCACTAAAACGAAAACGACTTATATACCTGACGAACATGACTCATAGGAGACAAAACGAAACAGCTATACAGATCCCATTCATCAATGTGCAATAAAAGTCAATAAATTAAATATGTGTAAATTCAATACATTTTATATATTAAAATACCTTACATAACCTAACATATTACTCACAAACATGAAATAAAGTACCGCAAACACAATAAATAGCATAAATTAAAGGAAAAACAAAAAACCAACTAATAGTGAAAGAAATATACATTGTAATACCATAAATCAATGTATTGTAGTTTCACTTGTCGATGATCACAATTCGAAACCGGCGAGAAATAAATATTGTGGTCTATAATACCAATAAAGCTCTCAATAGTAATAATTAGTACGCAATTTAATTTTATAATGGTTTGCCATCTGACATTAGAAATCTTCCTACAAAAATCCTAACTGTAAAATTAAAAGCATTCGTAATTAAAAAATCATTTTATAATACAAAAGATTTTTTAGATTATAGTTTTCGTTCCGAATTGCTAAGTTAGTGGTTTGTAACAATACATAAATAAAAAAGATGCACGTTATTTTGCGGGTATATATCGTGAAACCTCAACTTATTATGTGTATCTTGTGTAATTTATCTGTGTACTTATAGTAATGTAATATATTTTAAATTGTTAATTTATGACTTGTGTATAAACATATGTTTCTTAGCACCAATAGTGTATTATTATTATTTTTTCGCTTTGTAGCGTGCACCTCCAAATCTCCACTTCAGCACCTATAAAAAGACGGCGTCATACATGGAGACTCTTCTTTTGGTAGTTATTACGTAACGACTCTAAACAATAGAGTAAGTCCTTACGTCATAGTCGGGTCGTGTGA
>WYDF02251965.1:0-20573 GCA_009867245.2 Adranes taylori
TCTGTCTTCATTCGTGAGCAGAGGGCCTCGCAAAATGAATCTTGCCCACATAAATTTATGATCTTGCGCCGCCACTGACTACAGGAATTAAAAAAAGGTGTTGTGCTTTGATTGTTAAAGTCTCCTTTCAATTAACATCACTATAGAAAACCTTGGTCTTCTTCAGGATGGTCCGACGCTTCTCAGAAACAGAACCCAATAGAAGTATTATACGAGGTGAACTTTGATTGTTAAAGCCCCTTGTTTCATTGGTTAGTTACAAAACACTTTAATAGTTCATATCAATTTGTAAGGTGCTATTTCGACATTACACACAGCTAATACGTTGCATTATGAGAAATGCAGTATACGGCAAATAAATAAATATATAACATCTTAATATATGCAACTTTGCATAGACTTGACGTTCAAAATAAAAATTATAAGAATTGGTTTTCAAGAGGTATATAGCGTGCTGATTACGTATTGGATTTGTAACCCGATACAATGATGTCGGCTATAACCTATGCCAGAAACACGTGTCCACCTTACCTCAATTTTTGAGGGCTAATTCTTATAATTCTTTATCATTTACAATTTTCGAAATTAGCATATATCTAATTAAAACTTGTCTTACTGCTTACAGTATACATTCTTCAATTATAAATATATTTAGGTATTTGTCAAACAAGTATTGAAATGAATCTGAATGTTCAGCATCTAGCAAGTGTATCATATTACAACACGATAATCAAAGTAATTTTCGATTCTTACGACGCATTCACAACAAAGTAGTAAAGTAAACATGATGTTCAAATGCATTCATCGAGGAAACTAACTACATCGTCCTCCTGTTTGTCAGCCATGCGCCATATCCACTATACTAAACCAAAAATGGGGTTAAATTATATGTTGAGAGTGGCCTAGCCGAAATAGAATAATCCTTTTTATTTTTGCTGAGGATGGGGGAGGGGGGGGGCTTAGATTAATAAGTAATAGATGTTATATTTAAGCTTAATAGATATTTATAAATAAATATGGTAAAAAAGAGTTTAACTGTACGGAATGAGCTAAAGAGTGAGGTGGACTGGAGCTCCTTCCCCGCCCGTAGATACAGCAATATTCTCATGTAAAATTCTGTCCAAAAGAAAATTATATAAGAGGAGCTAACTACTGTATAAAATTCTAAAAACCAAAAAAATATATATTTACTCTTATTCTCCGTAATAATTCAAATAATTTGTTTGAAGAGCCAAAAAGAAAACTCAGATAATACATTTTATATTAATACTTACTATAAAATATTTACTATAAATATGTTCACTTTATGTTTGGTAATATAATATGTGTTATTTAACTCTCGAAAATTTTTATGTTGCCTTTTTAGAATAAAAATAATTATACATATTTTCCGTGTTTTGCAATTAAATACTAAATAAATGTAACGTGTATAATGCAAAAGTACAATGTTTTTCCACGTATGACCTTATAACTATGAATCACAGGTTGATAATGAATTATTATCCATTTTCATAATTGGCGAACAGATAAATATATATATGCTATTTTTTCATAGCTATAAAATAAATTATTGCACGAAAAACACTTGGCAAGTTAAAAATGTAAAACTAAGTAAAAAATATCATTATCTTTAATTTGAGTACTTACGTTTTTAATAAACCATAGCGCCACATAGGAAACGCACTGTGATTTATAATTTATTGAGAAATCACACGAAAATAATATAAGAATTATATTTAAATCCATAATGACATTTTATGAATTGGACGATCACAATTAAAATTATACTTCAGTAATGATATGTGTCATTTTTATTCAAAATTTAATGTGAACGTTACGCCACTGCTTTGAGAAACGTTCTTAATCTTATTCTCTATTCAGTCTTTGAATAGATAGATCACATGAGATATTTCAACCAAGTTTTCGAATTGTTTTAATTAAACAAAATCAGATTTGTATAGTTTTAACTTATCTACTAATCTTTAGAAAGATGTTGTATACTTATATAAGAACCCAAGATTTAATTTTCCATCTTTAGTTAAAACCAAGTTTTGTTAAAATAATAAATCTGCTTAGAGGGACAAATTACTCTCAAACTAAATTAAAGCTTATATGATCTTTTTTTCTTCTTTTGTGGAGGTTTAGGAATGCGTTTACATTCGTCTTTATTTACCCAGTATCAAGAACAACACGAGAGACTGTGCGACTCTATGGGCCCATTCCCATTCTATTTCCATCCTTATTTACGGGACCACAACCGAAAAACCTTTTCCTCCGCGCTTTTTGCCGGGCCCTCCTAGAACACCGTTAGCATTACATCGGGAGGGTTGAAGTGTGTCAATGCGTTATTGTGTAGGGGAGTTTTCACCAATAGCTTCTGGTGGGTGAAAAGTAGTCACGAGGCTATCCATGGGCGTACACAGCCCCTCCCACTTTATATTTCTGTTCCCCACAAAGCATTTGGACTAGTATAAGATCGAGGACATCACATCATAACAAACAGCTGTCCCCATTTATTTATAAGCCGCTAGAAGCTGCTTACGCCCATGAGGCTATCAGATATCCTTTTTCTCTTTCATGGTTTTACGAACAACGTCGACTACCATATTCCAATTGCATTTGCTTCCCAACATCGAGGAAACCATGTCATCCACAGTTAGACTTTTTCCAATGTGTAGACTTGCCTCGTTTAAGTATGCAGGTCAAACCGGGCAGACAAACAGGATGTTCTGCGTCATCCTGCTCGGTAGTAACGAGCAGGATGCCTGATGCCTCAAGCCCATACCTTTCACCAGGAGATGCAGTGGCGGCGAACTAGGACTAACCTGGAGCATCTACTTAGATGTGGTACTATAGGGGCATATATAGGGGCACCATTAATCTCAGTCTTTGTGTAACAGACTAGAGACGTTTCTCAATGTTGTTGCGTCGTCTTCTACATAGAGGATTCTTGAGTTGGCAGCATAAAGGAAGCCTTTTTGTGTCATAAGACTTCCAAATTTTGGAATTACTCGAGGCCATTTATTTTACATTCCTACTGCATTTTCTGAAGCTTCTCATTATGCTAGAAATTTTAAAGTTTTATCCAAATACACGCCCCTATGTATTTTATTCGATTTTGGAATTGTATTATATATTGGCCCATATTAACAGTCTAGACTCGTTTATTTTTCTCCTCCGAAAGCATGATCGCAGCTCGTAAGCATGATCGCTTCATTTTTTGCGACATTACTTCTAACCGATGGCACCTTTTAACCAGAATTAGTTCATGGTTAATGTTATTTTCAGTCTTTCGGAGACATCTGATGTATTTCTGCTCCTTCCGAAGAGTGCTACATATCATCGGCGAAGAATTCAATTTGGATTCTATAAGTTAAGGATACTACAAATTTAACACTTTATAATACATAAGGTTCCACAACATACCAAATGGTAACTCGAGCACTGTGAAGTGGTTTCTCTACAATAAAATCAGGTCATTCAAATCCAAGGAATCGAGTAGTTTGCCTATTGATATAACCACTCAGGTGAACATGACTTTCATCTGAAAACCATACATTTCTCAAGGCATCTGCGTACACTAGGCTCAACACACGTCCACAATAAACTTCTCTTGTACGCTTGTCCACAGCGTTTAGCCGTTGGCCAGTTTGAATCCGGTATGGATAAACACCAATAGATTTGAATTGCGGAGAATGCACAACCTGGTCAAGAACTAGTTCTTCATTAGCGTTGGTTCAAATTGTTCTTCGACGACCTGAATACAACACCTTGCGCTGACACAACACACCACCAGTGTGACGAAATTTCTCAACAATTGACAACATTATACTTTTACTTACTAGGCTTAATAAAATTGCTGTCGATAATTTTCAGAGACTTGTTTCAAACTTGGGCCAATGTCCACTTCCGTATGAACGGAAATAATGCTCTACTATAAACACCTTTTCTTCAGTTGTCAGAACCATTTTCCGAAGGATTTCAACAAAAGCGTAATGTTATTGCGACAATTAACGACAAATAAGCCAAACATGACAAACAGACATGCGCAAACCCATAACAGGGCCAACCATATTTCGGTACTGTTTATTTTGGCAAATATTGTACAAGTTGCGGGCTTTCACAAGATTTGTTTCATTCTTCCTGAGACATCGTGCCACGAGACAATACTTCTCACGACCTCGACGGAGTCTTGGATTTGAGCTTTCTACGCATTCAGTCACTTCAGAAGTTAGTGCCAACCTCTACAAATATGATGGCGAGATTCTCGCAGATCATTTAAAAGACGAACTGACCTACATCCTTCCCAAATTCTAAGCAGAAAGGCACTCGATTGCAGCATTTTACCTACGGTGAAGTGCTTACCAATGAGGAAGTAATGGTAAGGCTAAAAGAAGCAAAGGAAAAGAAGAAGAAAAAGCAGAGGCAGATGAGTAACTAAAATAAGAAAAATAGTGGAAAGTAGAATACAAGAGAGAAAAGAGAATACAGATATAGAGGATGTTGGAGAATACGAAGGGATAAATGAAATAGAAATGACAATGGAAAACTCGAGTAAGGTCACAAAAAACACCTAAAAAGAACTTAAAGGAAAACAGATTTGAACAGATTAGTGGTACAGAAGTGTCGGATTTCGCAGCAACTGGGTCATCATCTGGTGGAGAGTTGGTTGAGGAAGACTACTTGGAAGATATTGATTGTAACGAATTGGATCTAAATGATTTTGTACTTGTTCGGTTCAAAGACGAAAAGAAGACTATTTTTTATATAGGCCCAATTCAAGAAAAAACTACAGTCTTCAAATATCCAACCTTAGGAGATCAAGCAAAATAAAAAACGCCTTTGTTTTCCCTATTGTGCCTGATATTTCTGTGGTGGAGGACAAGTGCATAAAAATGAAGTTGCCCAATCCAATAAAACATGGACAAACCAAACGCCAACAGTCGTATCTATCATTTGGGGTAGATTTAGACATGCGGTAATTTCCAATGTCGCTAATAATTTATTGAAAAGATAAGCGCGATTTATTTATCACCTTGATTTATTTTTAAGCGTGATTGATTTTAAGTAATTTTTTATATTTTTAAAAACAATATTGCCTTAATAAATTTTTTTAAAGTATGGTTATTTTTTTATTACCTAATTATTTAGCCTACTCTAAGGTTAGGGGGTTGGGGGTAATTGTGAACAATGCCTTGATAGAACGATAATATATAAGTATTCTAACACATTCCCAGTAACCTGTGGTGTATCCGTGGTACTAAATTGAGTCGAACTGAGGAATACATGTTTACATTTAACTCAGATTTAAAGATTGAATACCGTATTGAAGGATGCCTATCTAAAAACATTTTTTGAATTGAAATTATCTTGTTTGTACGCCTACATTTTATTTATTTAACGTTTAATGACAAAACTATTTGATTGAAGAGCTGTAATTTCTCTTTCATTAGTAAACTGAGCACTTTCAATACTTGATTGTGGACTTCCAGTTTCCCGAAGCCATTTTTTCCTAACAACAAAAGTGGCAAATCAATGAACAAATCACAAACATTACTAAATATTATACATTTCCGATATTTTATTAACTTCGCCTTCGATAACACCTTGGACAGTTCCTCTTGATGTATTTCTGCAATATCCAGTCAACCTTAGATTTTTCGCTTTTTCTTGCGTGTGCTATAATACAATCATGTTCATAATTCAATAAACACTGAACACATTTATCTTACTTTTCTAAAGAATACACCTAGAAAATTGTTTATTAAAAATCCATTAGAGCTTTAGAATAGTTTTACCTTGAACTTTTCCAAAAATTTCAAATTCGACCGAGACTAACGTTTTACTATCTCCCATGTCAGATTGAAAGATGTTGATTGAATTATAATTCGCAAATATTACTAAACCAACTAAGAAGCTTAGTGAAAAAGTCAACAAAATTCTGTAATGATGCCTTAATTAGATTATAGCTGATTTGTAAATTTACAAATACTTTACTCCTGAAATAAAAACTAAATATATAGTTATGTGTAATCTCATTCGATCTCGAAAACTACTTTATATGAATGCTTTTCCATCTCTTCACAAACAGTTACATCTATTTTTTTAATATTTCAGTTTTCCATGGCAACGACACATTTTTCAAAAAATTTTAAACCACTAACTAGATTATGTGAAATACGTACCAAAACGTGTATGAAGTTATTCACACTTTATGCAGCGACGAATTATTCTTTTATGCTCTACGACATACGTAGCAAAGGCAGCTTATATAGTACTTTCGCAACTACGTGGCGATATTAAACATACTTGAATGCATATAAACTACATGAATCCATTTCTAAGCGTATATAAAGATATAATAAAATATATTATTTAATAAAAATTATAATTTTATTATTTGAATAATAAAATACTTTTATTATAATATTAATACAAAAATTTCACTGTGACTTATTCCTATGAGAAAATTTACAGCAAAAAAGTTACTTATATATCAATGAAATATTTTTTTTAGAATTATATAAATACATATATAATACCGTCGTTTGCTGACACCTAGTAGCCATTTGTATTATTATTATTATTACTACAGGAGGCCACAGCCAATTCGACCGAAAAAGATCTTTTGTAGTATGCTCCTTCTTGTTTAAAATGAACCTTAAGCAATTTGATGAACCTTAAGACTGTTTTCGGATGCTGTTTTCCGATGTTCATAGCATTTACTGTCTCACCTCCGAAATATTTAAGTCTGCAGCTTGATGCTGCCTGACATTCACCCAAAATGTGTTTTGCCGTGTCAGCCTTATCATTGCAGAGTCGACATGTTAGGTTCTCAACCTTACCTCAATTAGGTTCTCAATTTTATGCATATGGTACTGGATATTCTGGGGAATACCTCAGATGCCAGGTCTATAAAGGTCTGTTCCTGACCTGGGACTTTGTTAGTCCTATTTGTTGTGCCTTCGTATTCCCATTGTCTTATAGTCTGCTTTCTGTGTTTATTAGTTAAACCACATGAACGGCCGGGACCTATTAGGTTATTCTTTGCCCCTGGCCTGGTTAGCCTGTTAGCTATTTCATTACCCTCAATCCATGAATGTGCTGGTATCCACCATAGCTTTTAATGGTTTTGTTTTGACAGTTCTTTCAGATGTGTTAGGCAATCCTATAGTAGCTTAAACTTACAGGTTTTAGTTTATAATGCCTTCAGTACTGCTTGACTATCAGTATATATATATCTCTTCATGCCTTTTGCATGATTTCTAGAGCACATTTATACGATAGTAGACGTGTGTATGAATCCAATGTGATCACTGTTCTACACCTAGGCTCGTACACTCCAGTTCCACTATCCAATTTAGAACCATCTGCATAACATTTCAATGCACCTTTGCTATATGAAGACCCATTTTCCTAGAAATCCCTGGTAGATATGACAATTTCAAATAGTTGTTGAACTTTTGTAGCATGCTAACCCACCCACAGTCAGTGAGTGGTACCACCTCAGGTTCTTTGAGGATATTTATATGTCCTGTGAGATGGCTCGATTTCATTCTAGTTATCCTAGAATGAAAGCAATCATGGTAACTAGACAATTTTTCTGGGAGGAGCCCGGCGTAACTAGAGAAAATATGTGAAAACTAGAAAATATAATTACACAAATATGTGTTTTTTGGGAGTGGGGGCATGGCCATTCTGGGGTGGGCTGGACTGAGTTTTTCTTTGCTACGATTTTTATACCTTTTAAAAGAGCAAACATCCACAGTCTGCTGATAGGAGCTTATTTCTGATGCAATTTTCTAAAAGATATTTGCAAATGACGTTAATATAGTTAGAGAATTCTGAAAAAATATACAGCAGTCACTTTTTGAAGTGCGGCACTAAAAACTATTTTTAGCCTCTTAAAAGTGAAAACATGCACATTCTGATGATAGCAGCTTATTTCTTATACAAATGGCTACAATATTTCGGCAAAGTTAATATCATTACAGAATTCGATTTTTGTCTCCTTGAAAGTGCGAACATGCACTTTCATTTTAATAGGAGCTTTTTTCTGATACAAATGGGTACAAAATGTCAGCAAACGAACAAGCGCTGAACGTGCAGTTAAGAATCAATTAAAAATCAGGTAGATAATTGAGTCCTCTGACATTAACTTAAGCCTTTTGCTGTATATTTTGTCATATGAATCAGTCACACTGTTATTTTTGTATTAAAATAAAAGTATTTTATAATTCAAATAAGAAAATTACAAGTTTATTAAATAATATATTACTCTCTATACATATAAATAATACATCTCTATAAACTTTACGAATGGATTCATGTGGTTTCCATGCATTCAAGTATATTTAATATCGCCACGTAGTTGTGAATATGCTATGCTGCCCGTGATACGTATGTTTCAGAGCACAGAAGAAAAGTTCGTCGGTTTTTGCTCGTTGGCAGGTGACATTGTTCATTCAAGGCTATTATTATGCTCAACGAGTAAGGACTACTAGATATTATAATAAAATTTTAATTTCACAATGCAATGAATTGTACACAGAACAGTAATGAAATCTTGACCCAAACCCTTTGTGAAATGTTTATCGATAGTTGATGAGTTATAAAAGCATTAAAGCTGAATTATTTTGGAAAAAATACCTGCTTAATAGATGTTGATCATTTTCTAATTACCTTCAAGAAAAAAATGATAATTACAAAGTTAAAGAGTAAATCAACTTATAAGCACAGTTTAATTAAAACAAAAATAATTTGATAACAAGAATTACCACTTTAAAGCTTAGTTCACGGAGTTGCGATTTCGCGACAAATTTTTATCGCAAAATTGCTAAGAAGTTCTCAGACTAGCGCCGAAATTGTAGTGTTATTTATTATTAGCGGATTGGTAATAAATGACAGAGATGTTGCCTTGTTAGACGCAATTTCTTCAGTCACATTTATTTGTTGTGTAGTCTCGGTTATCATATTTAGTTTATTTACAAATAACCGATTTTTTCTTCATAACAAAAGTGAGTACGTATGTAGAGTGATGCGTACCTACCTATTTCATTAAAAGTCGAATTTAAAGAAGCATCATGGATTGTAATTCAGACATTGTATTACTGTGCGAAATATGTAGTCAAGAAGTGCTAGTCTCTTCCGCCAATTTAAATAGAAGTTGTAATAGCTTATACAAGCAACAATATTTATTATTTAAAATCTCAAAGAAAGTTTATATATATTTATAAAACAAGCTACTAACAAAATCCAATATACAAAAAAATACATAATTTTTTAAAATATAAACTATAAAATAAAAATTAAACAAACACTTATAAAAAATAAAACATGTCATTAATAAAATTAAGATTATTTTTATGCAAACAAACTCAAAAAGAGGTTAGAAAACACGTTAATTTTTAATAGATATACTAAAAACTTGGCAACAGGCGTGTCTGACAAGTGTAAACGTCAAGTAAATTGACAGATATAGGATCTTTTGTTGCGATTTGTCGTAGATAATTGAACTGAAACCAATTTATTTCCTTTGTCGCTAAATAGTTCGTTATTGCTGCCAGTAAATTCACACATTTAAATGGACCAATGGAATTTAGCATTTAATCAACATCTCATTGGCACTTTAATTCATTTTTTAATTATTTTTGTTATATATTCTCTAACCATATAAAATATATTTGACCGATTTCTAATAAAGTGAGATGCGTTTTGTATCCAGTGGTCCCAGAATGTTATGTCTATTTCTGATCGTATCAAAATAAATTCTTTTTAAAAGTAATAACACAAAGGACTAAGATCATCACTACAAAGGACGTACCCAAATTTAATTCTTTTATTAATCTATTAAAAAAACTTTTATTTAAAATATTGGGACTGGAAATGTGGGATTTCATCGTCTATAAATTAGCTTTTATTTTTTCTGATGTCCAACAGCTGTTAAGGATATTAATAATCAAACCTGATAGCATGTATGAACGTCAGTTTGAAGTTGTCAAGCTTAGTCCTCAGAGTTGATCAAATACACATAATACATTTGGACGGACCAATAAAATACTTTGTATATTTAACTAAATTTAAGTCATTTACATTAGTTTTATGGAAATCTCAAAGTAAGTTTAAAGTTAATCAAAATTTTTAGTGGCCATGGCTGCCCATGGCCCATGGCTGCTTACGAAGAAAACAATGACGTATCATGCATATTTATAGGGGTAGATGTAAATCTTCGGTCCAGTGTGTGCGGGTTGATATTCACTATAAAGATCCCCGCACGACTTAATCAAGAGAGGTTTGTGCGCGTTTGTTTTCGTTTGCTTTTGGTGCTAATTTATATGACCTTAATAAAACATTATTTACTGAATGACTCTCAATCTTGTTATTATAATAGAGTGTTTTTTTTTATATTTTAAAGATGTGATATTCTATGTAAAACAATGTTTTGTTTAGAACTTTTTACTAAAAAAGGTAGTACGAAAAGATTTACAACCCATTAAAAATGTATTTTTAAAATTTTTATCAATAATCGTAAACCGTTTCAGCTTAGTTACTTCATACTTTTATTGTATAACATCTTTGTAGCTTATTAGTATGTACAAGCAAGATTAAGTTTATGTTACGTTTTGAGTTTATGTTTTAAGTTCAACAATTGTTTGAGTGTAAATTATATACTCTTCAATTTTAGATTTTGTAAATTTATAATATTTCTTTTTAATATGTATGACATATTTTATTAACGGGCAAGTATTTTATTTATATTTATGTAATATTCTTGCACAATTCTAATAAATAAATATACATATGTATTAAGAAATCACTGTATAGTTATTTTATTTAAGACGTATCTGTTAATCAGGACTCGTTGGTATTTACACAGAAAAGTCGTATTAATTCGCAATAAGTCGTGAAGTAAATTTATAGGTACAAAAATAGTAATTTCAAATGTCAAATTAATTCATTTACATTCAGGCAGTTTTGTTTGTGGGCTATATCTTATCATATCGTTTTGATAAGTATACTTGAAGTTGTATGAATACAAATTACTATCAAAACAGATGATCAAATCGTGTATTTCAGTTCGTGAGTACGTGAAACTCGTAAATAATAATGTGATTTCTAAAATGTTGACGATTAAGTGATTCTCAATAAAATGGTTAATTATGGAGTGTGATTACAATTTTGTGAATAAAACTTATGAGTTATGAAAATGACTACAACAATGTTAGTGACGATTGCCGAATTATCAAACATTTTTTCTGTGTTAGCTGTTTTATTATGTTTCTTTGCGATGATACTCTTTATCACAAGGTTAGATCCAGTAAAATATTTTATAAATCTACATTTTTATATGATAGCTGTCTTTATATTTGGTAGTCAAATGTGGGTGACTTTAGATGTGTTTTGTATTTTGCAATATTTTGAAATATGAGTTTAGATAAATGTTAACGATTTGAAATTGGAATAGCTTTTATATCATTAATATTTTACATAAAGTAGCTTACCGGTTATCTTTCTTATTATATAACCAGTTAACATAAATTGCATTTGTAATTTATAGAAAATTTCATTGACTAAAAATTAATTTTGTCCGATTAGACGGATCTGTGATACTTATATTTTTTTAAATACAACATTTTTATTCATTCTTCTCTCTATACATTATTAGAGCAATTCAACACACTTTTTTAATAGTAGCTAATATGGTGTAGCCCATAACTCAATAAATATGAAGTTCATAATAAACTTGAGCTAATTAAACTCAACTATTACTATTGGTACTCGTATCATGGCTCATACTAAAAGTATTGGACAAGATGGCATGATACACGGATGTTCTAATGTATTTTAGTTTTCCTAATTGTATGGCTCAGATTAAATTCCTTTATGGGTAGACCATATGAATGTTTATATTGAGTGTAAACACGAAGCTTTACTAAAGATAGAATTGACAGAATTCTTTGTTTACAATTTTATCTAAAAATATACTAAATGTATACTTTACCTAGTATAAAGTATACATATACTAAAAGTAAAGTATTCCTAAAAATATACTTTGCTGTATTTACCTAAAAATAATGTCACTTCTCAAATATTCCGATTTTTTGTTTCAACGAAATTTGCCAACTCTTCTTAATGACCCCTTAGTTCATTAGCTTTCTTGTCAAGAGCTTTGAGCGAAATTACTAAATTTGACTATGTAATAGATAAGTGCATTTATCGTTTTATAATATCTAATTAATTTACTTTTACAGAAACATAATGATATTGAGGATTAATGGCGATAATCTTTTATATCAGAATACTCTACATCACCAGCATGTGTCGCCCAGAATTCCTCAGATGAACATGATGAAAGTTCATATTCCATTTACATTTAAATTAATGGAGACCACTAAAAGTTCATACGTTGGTAAGTTTATTAATTTTCATTATAATGAATTAAAATCTTCAAAACAATTTTTGTTCCAAAAATCTATGACTTATGAAATAGTAGCGGTATCCGAATTTCGAAGCCACTAACGTTCCTTATTCAACCGAAAAATTCAAGTACTAATAATATAAATATACAATAAGCCATAATAGATCATTTGAATTTTGTGAAACCTTTTTTACATCATTCGAGGTAACATTTATATTATTAAAAATTTTCTTTGAATATTATTAAGTTATTATAAATTTATATTATTAGTACTTCTTGAATTTTTTGCTTGAAGAAGGAAGCTTCGTGGCTTCTAAATCCGGATAGCATAAATCATAGATTTTTGGAATTAAAATTCTTTTGAAGGTGGAATACTTTGTTTATTTACAACTTTTTTTTGGATTTTAATATTATGTACTTTTTACTAATATAAATTTGTTATTGTAAATGTGAATCAATGAGAAACATTATACTCCGCACTGAGTTAAACGATTATATAAATAGTAATACAGATACAGATTGGAAGACCAACGATTTAATTAGAAGATTAGTTTACGTACATTTCTTGTTATTATACATTGCTCATATGTCCAACTTGATTTTATATGGAACATTCAACCGAAAACTAATTGTTTGATAATAAAACGCCAGAGTTTAGAAATAGGTTAGGAATGAAATACATTTTATTTCTTATTTCCCACGCTACCTAGTGCTGAGAGATCAAGCCCCAAGTTGACATAATTTTAAAATGTGTATAATAAAATCTATCCTGAAAGAGAATGACATTTGTTTATCTCGATGGTTATTTCATATTTCTAATTTGTATCAGAGTTAGTCTGTCTAAGTAAGTCGCTTTTCTTTCGGTGTCTTACATACTTATTATATTATTGTGGATAGCAGTTTCTACAGTTGTAATAGGTGCTTGTTGTTTTTATGTCTGATAACCTGTAAGAATTTTTTAAACATATATTGCTTGTGCAAAAAACTATTTATTTTATCTATAGTTCATTCTCACAGCAGAGCAACGGATTCATTATATGTTTCATCTTATTGCTGATTTGTCAGTAGTCACGTGACTGGTTCGATGTGTGGCTAGCTTTTATACCATTGTACAAAAGGTATAAAAACCAGACTGAATCAGTAACATGACTACTGACAAATTAGCAATACGATGAAACATGTAATGAATCCGTTGCTCTGCTGTGTGAACGGACCTTAGTCGGGCTGATTTTTCAAATCCGGCCTATTATAATATTAAGCTATACGTAGGTGAATATGTCCACGCAATTGAAATAACAGATTTATGGCGACAAGCATGATTTTTTTACTTTTATACTTGCCTCAAAAAATGGGTTTTATTTTTCTTTGTATATATAATAATTGATATTACTCTAATCACGCTCGTTAAAATGACTGACATATTGTTTGAAGTTAATTATAATGCAAAACGTAGTAACGACGACTCTCTCCATTAAAAAGCAAAGATAAAATAATAACGATTTAGATGTGATATGATAATATTGTTATGAACTTGTTCTTCTGAGAGTTTGTATGGTTTGACGGTGATATTGATCAGATTAATCTGTCATGGCGAGGGTTCGCTGTTGATGATGATGATGATGAAGGAATCGTCCAGCCTGTGCATGGAATCTGAGATGTGGAATTGCGTCGTCGCTGTAGAATACGTTGTTGCGAGGTGCGAGCAACTGGAGACGAATTTCTTGATTTGGCGATGTCGACCCGTTGGTGACGTTGACTTGTTGATGATGTTGACTAGTTGATAAGGTTGATTCGTTGATCATGATTTTTCCATTAGCTTCTTTGACGCCGGCCTTCTCCTGGTTGCATCGAAGACACGGTATTTTGATTTTAGATTTTATTTGAAAGATGATTTTAAAGAGTAATTAAAGTAAACACTACTTTGAACAAACCGCTTTTAGACACACAGATCACTAAATCAGAATTGAGCCTCTCTGCTTTTAGGCTGCCTGAGCCTTTTTATAAAGAAATCTTGGCGTACGTAAACTCCCTATGTAATGAAAGAGTGGTGGTAACTTTACATGACCAAGAGCTCGAAATCGTAACGCTTTTTTTTTCAAGTAAAGATTCTTCTTTACTTCGTTACACCATAAATTGTCCGTTGGAATACATACTAAGAAAAACTGTCTTCGCGTTCGCAGTGGAAACATCTGACTCTCAAAATCTCTATAAATCTGTCAGGTGTTATCTAAGATATGGCTTTTTTTTGTACGAAAAATCGTCATTTGGATGTGTTGATACCAAAACGAAGGACGTCTTTTTCCAAAATTCGCGACTATACATACATACACAATTTTGTTATGGGCAGCGTAAATGTGAGGCGTTTGCGAAGAATTAGTCGCACGTGTTACGAAAACCATTAACTATTTTGATTAAGAAGACATTAAAATCTGCATGTGTTTATATGTTTCCAATTCCTTTATGTAACGTGCAGAAATCACAGAGGAAAGCCAGACATATGGACTTCATCCATATTAAATTAACATAATGTCTAGCTAATTTTTGTTTAATTCTTTAATTTGTTTAATTCATTAGTCGCTTTTTCGTTGGCGACTGTTCAGCCGATTACAGTTTCAAATGAAAAAGATATAAGAAAGCAAATTTTGTTTAAATAGAAAATAAAAGGTTATACATAGAAAAACTAGCTTAACAATTAAATATTCCTAAATCGACTTGCTTGTTTTCAAACGTTTTGCGAAAATATTAACTATCGAGAGAAATTTCCCGTAGTATATTATCCAAAAGGAGGCATGAAATTGTTTTTATTATTTTTTCAGTAAATAAAATTCTGACATTAGACAAGAAATACAGCAAAGTAATTAAATAGTCATCCAATCGAAATGACAAACCAAATTTGACTGTCCACGACTTTATTAGGAAATTTTAATTAAATCTGACTGCATTATGATCGAGGGTGATACATACTTGATTGCAGAATAAAAACAATTATTGAATCAGGAGTTGTACACGAATTCAAGTAAATTAAAAATATTAAAAAAAATTATTCAAAAAAAAACTATTTGGTACAGTAGCCAAAACATTTTCTAGGACGAATGCGTTGAACTTTTCTGTTCCATTTGCGGATACTATGCCAATTAATTCTACGATGAGGTGGTATCACCTCTTGGTACTGAAATCAGTAAATCCTTTAAACTATTTAGAACTGTGTCCAATTAAAGTTTGTGGCCTATGGTTAAACATAGGCCCAAAGAAAACAAACAACCACAAAGAAAACAAAAAAAAATACCGGATTTTAAAACAAGTGAAAGAAAAAAAGCCTCTTATTTTCTTGCAAAGACCCAATATACAAAATTTCTTATATATATATATATACTTATATATATATATATATATAATTATTTGAAAGCTTAAACTTTATACTTATCGTTAATTTGATCAAGTTTGTTTGTGTCCGGATTTTATCGCTTTACTTCCGCAATAATAATTTTGGCGTTGATTTAAAAAGTCGTAAAAGCAATAAATTTCTTAATATAAGTTTTTAGAAGTCTAGTCAGTTTTTCGATTATGCTGCATGTGCAGGATGAACTGTAAAGGTCGTAATTAGCTCAAAGTGAAATCAAAAGCATTTTATTTGCAGGAAATGTCATTAGCATCGCAAGTATATAGTATTATTGTGATATGTTAAAACTGTTGATGTAATGCTGATAAAGTAAAATTATTACCACAAAGGGATGTGTAATTACTTCAATTATAATCTTAAACATTACATAATTTTCTTACACATTTTTCTCGAAATACATTAGACCAATTCATTTTTACTTAGTTTGGATTACAATTTAATTAAGTACATTAATTAGTAACGTATTAATACAATAATAAAATTAATATAGTTATTTATATTATTATTATTACAAAAGACATGTTTGTTAAGAATTTTGTTCAATTTATTACACAAACAGTATATTTCTTTAGAGAAATATATTTTAATGGTTCGTACAATACAGACGTTGCGATTATTATTAATATTGCAATTTCAAATTAATAAAATAATTATTAATCGCGCCTTTAAGAAAACAAAACTTATAGATAGATATAACCTTTATTGGCATAATTTACATCACTTAAAACTACATGAGAAAGAAAAAGAAAAAAATTCAAAGAAATTAACTGCAATACATAAACATAAGTTCCTAAAGTTATCCTTTACGCTATTTAAGTCCCAATATAACTTAATCCTAAATCAAAACTATACATCTTAAATCTACACTTAATCTACTATACATAATCTTCTATAATACAATATTCCCTTCAGTATCCCCTTCTCCCACCTTTTTCAGCTTTTCTACTATTTTCTCCCACTGTCCCCCCTTTCCCACTTCTTCCCTTAATCTTTTCCCTTCTCTGTCTCCTTCAATCTTTTCCCGGCTCCCCTGACCTCTTCTCTCCCCTCCATGACTCTTTCCCTCTGACTACCTCCCCCCCCTGGGTGAGATGATCTGATATGCGTCATCCTTAGTCTCCTTTCTTCCCCCTTATCTGCTCTGCTATTTTTCCACAAAACTTATATTTAATCAAAGAGTTATATAATTGTTTTATCCTCGTTGATTTAATATAGAATATTTTCAAATAATTTACTCAACAAGAATCCAATTAGGTTAGTTATCAAAGCAATTTGAATACAACTGCGAAAGAAATCTGCTTGAGGTAGAGGCGGACAAAGGTAAAATGCGCCTTGATGCATAAATTAAAATTGCGCCCTTAAAACGTAAATTAAAATTGCAATATAAGGGACGTAAATTATACAATCGGTTAAAACAACTGACTTGATTAAAATCGTTGATTAGATAATAGAATTAGAATTTAGTTGATTAGTTAATGGAAATCGAAAAAAATCGGGATTCTGTAAAGGATTTATAAGATATAAGACCATCGACAAACGATACACCTCACTGATAGAAAAAGTAATGAAATATAACATACTCCTGCATGTGGAATTTATGAACTAAGGAAATACTTTCGACGCACTCGAAACCTGATTCACATACCGGGAAATAGTTAAAGCCGGAATCAATACTGGTTATGTTAATTTTATACAGACAAAGTAAGAGTCGAGTATGGGAGAAGATTAGGCGATTAATTGTTCTGAAACTATACCGTAACACTGGAAGGCTTGTACATCGTTGGCCAGTGGAGGCGTGTCTGCTCTTTGCCGGTAACATAGTCTTAGTTAAAACCTGCGCAGCTGAACTGCAATTATGCTGGATGACTCTAACACTGCTTCTGGAAAGTTGACGCTTGAATTAATTTAATGAAGTGAGCTTTAAATCAACCAAGGTCATGAGTTTTGATCAAGTGACAGTTAAAATCGACGATGATTTGCTGAAGTAAGTAGACTATTACATATATCGAGCACTTCTTCAGCCTGTAAACATCTATACCTTCACATAGGCCTCTTCCATTTGTTTCCACGTCGATCTCTCCTGTGCAGCCAATTTTCAGTATTCCCCGCGTGGTGCTGGATGTCCTCTCGCCATATTGTCTGTGATCGACCTCTGCTCTTTTTTAACTCCCACGGTCTCCATATCATCAAGGTCTTGGTTCATTTAAGATTGTCTCTCGCTACATGACCCGCCCACTGCCACTCGTCCCACCACATCTATGATTCTCGTTCGGGCTTCTGATTTCCTCGTTCCGGATTCGGCCTCTCAAACTGATCCCCTACATTGCTTGCTCTATCGCTCGTTGCCAGACCCAAAATCGGTTTGAGATGCTCTTCGTGAGAGTCGCAGTTAGGAGCCCGTATGTTGCAGCGAGCAAAACACACGTGCTATATACCTTTCTCTTGAGGTTTATAGGAATCTTTGATTCTCGGAGGATATAACGAGTCTGTCCAAAGCTGCCCAAGTCAAGCCGATATGTCTTGTGATCTCTGCTGATTGGTTGTCTTTCCCCATTTTGATGTACTCGATATACGTATTCATCCACTCTTGCGAGGGTTTGATTATCAATAAATAATAACCTGTATGTCGTTCGGACTCATAAGTGCTTTTTGTAGGTTCATTTTCAGACTGCTTGGGAGGCTTCTTTTAATTCTTGCAGCATTACTTCGACTTCACCCGCCTCACCGCATATTTTTGAATACGTCCTCCAGTGCTAAGGTGAAGAGTTTGAGCGAGATGGGGTCGTCCTGGCGGACACCTCTCTTGATTTTGACTTTTCCTGTCATCCAGTCCTCCTCCGTTTGGACTCGTATCGTAGCGTGTTCGTAGATTAACTTGATCAGGTTTGAATACCTAGAATCGAAGCGGGCCTTATTCATCGCTTCAAGCACCGCCTAAGTTTCGATCGAATCAAAGGATTTTTGATAGTCCACAAATGCCAGATGTAGAGGAATATTATACTCATTGCAACCGGTTGGTTATAATTTTGGTCAATAGTTTGTAGAATATGGATAGCAGACTGATGGTTCTGTAGTTCCCGCACGATTGCCTTTCTTGAACATCAGGATGACCTCGGCGTTTTGTCATGCGTCCGGGATTTGCCTTTCTGAAGACACTTGTTCTAAAGTATCAGAATTGCATTTTCTAGTGTATCTCCCGATTTTAAGCATTTCGCTCGCGATCCGATCCTTCCCTGGTGCTTTTGGCGTTTTTCAGTTGGTTCACCGCTGCTCTTAGTTCTGACTCGTTAATCGCTTTTAACTCTTCGGATACCACATCTGTTTTCCTTTTTTCGGATGATCTGGAGAGTGGAATTGACTAATTGTATAGGATTTGGTAGAAGTTCTGTGTGATCTCCGTGATCTCGTTCTTCTTTACAGTAATCTCTCGCTTGTCAATCTTCATCTTATGAATAATCATCTTCCCATTTGATAGACCAGAGCGCAGAACTCTTATATTGCAGTTGTTTTCTATGGTTTCTTTGATCATTTTGGTGTTATAGGATCTTTTATCTTGTCTAATAGCTTACTTTACTTTTTTACTTAGGACCTTGTACTTCGACGAGTCTCTACCTGTTTTCCTTCCCTCAGAGTCTCTACCTGTTTCTTGATTTCTCCATCGAGCACACTTTTCTCACGGCTGCCCGGATGCTGTTCGTAATTTTTGTCGATAACACATTTAGCTGTAGGTTCCCTAGCTTCTAAGTTGGTCGTATCTTTTTATCGATCTGTTGAATTCGTCTTTTGTCCATTTCATCTCCTATTTTGTGGACCGGATATTTTTAGCTATCAAACGCCTCCTCTCCATCTGAGTGTCTATTTGTAGCGACATGTACGAACCCGGCAGAGAAAAGAATTGATCTCAGAGCTTTGGAAAAGGCTGTCTCATTCTCAATAGGCGTAATTCTCAAGGTCAAAAATATACTAATTAATCTGAAGGTGAAGGTTTTTGATTCATGTATACTACTAGTGACTACGAAAGTCAGTATGTGTTTCGTTATTTCTTTGTCACTTCGCATTTTGGTGGAGTCACTCACACAAGATGATTTAATGGAGCAAGAAATGTCGTATATTTTCTAAGAAGTGCTGCATTTTAGATCTGTATAAAGCGTTTAGCCTTATTTGAAATAAAAACTTCTCAGAACGAGCTTACTATCAGTTCAGTCTTATGTAATATGAATAGACGTTAAAATTTCGCCAAACTCTCAAGACACTGCTTAGAAGTTGAATGGCTTTTACTAGAACTAAAATTCGAAAAGAAACGGAGTAGAGATTGTTTGTGTGTTACAAGAAAGGGAAATATAAATTTGGAGCTTGAATCCAATACAATTTTTTACAATAGTTTTGTTATATTAAAGAATAATTTTTAATAGCCAAACCTTTATTTGTATTATAATAGTTGTTTAAGCAGGAAATCATCGAAAATTGCGAATCATATATGAGAGACCACAAGGGTAGAAAAAATTCCGATGAAAATTTTTGGGTGGATGACCATTTCTGCTATTAAGGTATATTAAGCTTCATCAGCACCCACCTTTTTACAGAACATTATTGTATTTATATAAGTGAATATACATTAACTCCGTTCTGAACTTTATCATCGGACAAATATTATTTTATTGAAAACTCTATATATGTTTAAGCGAGCTGTTATTTACAATGTGTTTTTAGGTTAATTTGAAATATTTCCTAAATTACATCTGATTGTCGCAATCT
>WYDF02251976.1:0-20572 GCA_009867245.2 Adranes taylori
TACTTCCTCCCTTTCCTCATTCGACCATCCCATACATTCACACTCGTTCGCCCAATGCTCCCACGTTTCCTCCATCCTTACGCACAATATTCTGATCGTCTTGAGCAATTTTGCTAAAATTTACTTCAAAATCAAATCTGCTTGAGCAAATTTATGATATTGCATTCCAGCATGTTCATCGAATTTTACTAAAGCATTTTTCCAGTATATAAATGGTGCAGTACTTATATCTCACGACCTCCTTGTTTGGTTCCAAAGATAATGCACACTTTGCACAGTGCTCATTTCAAGGCATCTTAAAATGCCAATCAAGTATGTTTTTTGAACCAACAATTTTGAAACGTCAAATTTCATTTACTGGAAACAGGGAACTTAAAATCTTTATCTATCAATGTTTTTAGATACTTTAAATCTTCCGTATCTACTGCAAGACAAAAACTGGTATTTGAAGTTTCCTTACTCTCAGTAGTGGACAAGTTTTCAGCACTTGGGCTAGGTAGGTGGAAGGAAATGTTGGCAGACGGGCGCAAAACGTGTTCTCTGGTTGATTCGTCTTTCGTTTCTGTTGTTGACAGAAAATCCAAAAGTGACAGAATCCACTGTTCACCTTCAAATTCACTAAATTCTCTTTATCTATGCCCATAAGAGTAACTGACGAACATTCAGCAAGTCTGAACTCTTATCCTATTAATAAGCGAAGAAATATGAGAAGAAACCTGAACGGGGAGTACCATTGATACTTTACCGGTGTAAAGAGGATCGTTGTAGTTTCTAGTGACGCATCGGCCAGTTGTATTAGCCTACTCATCTTATACCAAAACCAAAAAAAGGTAAAGACACAAGTTCATTTTGTGTGTGTCTTTATTTCAACGATATTTTGACACTTTGATTTTGACTCTCTTTGTTTCAACGAAGCTACTGGTACACTGCCAAAGTAAACTCCACTGCTCAACTCCACTGTCAAACTGCACTGTCCAACTCCTGCTGTCAAGCACCACTATCAAACTTCTGCTATCAAACTCCACTGTCAAATGCTAATGTCAAACTCCGCTGACAAACTCCATTGACAAACACTACTCATAAATTGCACCGACAAAGTTTAACACTGACACACTCTCCGAACGCCAATTCTGAAGCAAATACCCGATGCCAACATTGCCAATGCTAATATTGTAGAAGAGGACTGTAAATTTTAAATGCAATAGCATAAAAATATGCCATCCATTGCTAATGCCGAATAACCGAGCATTAGAACGCTCAGAAAGTTACAATTAATAGAATAAAACATACTCAACAGTTCTTTTGGAAGAGGAAAGGACGAAAGAAACGGGTAGAGCAAATCCAATTATATTTTTCAATAAGTCGCCAGAAGTCGCACAAAATAATAAATACATTCGAAATATACATAGATTATGACTGTGTGTGTGTTGTATAAGGGCCAAAGAGCATCTTTCAGTAGCATCGGCTGTTCTCTCAGGCAGTTTTGATTAATGTCGTATCGCCTTGTCACATTGTTCATGTTTACGGTGCGAGCCCCTTTTATTTCGACACGATCCGTTGCACAAGTATCAAAACTAAAATCGCGGGGTGTACAGTGGCCAAAAGCGAAGTATTTTATAGTTAAAAGAAAAAGGGGGACTCTACTTGATTTTGTTCCTATAGCCTCGCATTTGGTTGCTTTTGGTTTTGTGCATAGGTTACACACAAGAGGGGCATTCATTCAAACATCCATCCATACGTTCCTTTATTGGGTTGCCAACTTTCGTAACAAATATGTCCACATTGCATCTACAACAGAATAAATGAAAGGATTAGTGTGGCGTATAAAATGACATAAATGTGGAATGTTGATGTGGAATCAGCATAACCTGGAGAGGCAGAATTGATCAAGTGAAAGTTAAAAATCTGTTGTCGGATAGCTTTCCCATTGGAAGTGGATTAAGGAAGGGGGATTCGTTGTCCCCAGTGATATACAACCTGTGCTTAGAGAAAGCAATTAGGACCAATAGAACAAATAGTAGAAGCACCAGCCTTTGAAGTATTTGAAGCGGATGCCAAAAGACAAAGGCTGGAGATAAGCCGAGAAAAGACAACATATATGCGAACATCAGAGGCAAGGAGAAGAGCAAACTCAATTCGAAAACTATTGGTCTCCAACGTGTAATAATTTTAAGTATCTGGGATTAATAGTTGGAGCAAATAGTGACATCAGCGTCGAGAATAAGGAAAGGATAACACAAGGAAACATATGTATGTACGCAGTACAGAAAGCGTTAAGTCTCTGCACTGTTAAAATCTATCCTGAGTTGCAAAGATCACAATATATAAGACAATAATCAGAGCGATGGTACTACACGAGCGAAACGTGGGTGCTGACAAAAGATAGTGAGAGGGTATTAGGAATATGGCCTAGTATGTATAAATGTAGAATGGAAAATACGGAGAAATGAAGAACTGAGGAGACTATACGGGACATAGTTTCGGTTATTAAGAAATGGTATGGCCAGGGCACGTAGAAAGAATACAACAGGAGAAATTTCCTAGAAATATCCTATATACAAAGCCGTGTGTAGCAAAGATTCGAGGAAAGCCCCATATGAGATGATATAGAGGAAGACTTGAGCCGTGCAGGGGTTAGAAAATGGGTGTCAAAATTGAGGTGACGGGAGAGTAGATAACTCTTATTGGTGAGGTCCAGGTACACTTAGGACTGTAGTGCGATGGGAAAAACAAAGAAGTCAAAGCGAAATGTTGAAAAATAAAAACTAAAGGAGCCGCAGAAAAACCAACTGGGAGAAGAAAAACCAAAGAACAGCAGAGAACCGGTAGGGATCATTCGGAAAAGTAGAACACTAGAAAGGAGATGGAGCAACAATAGGCGGTTTAAGTAGAAGGAATGTTGAAATTGTGCTGGCATGCATTGGGATAGATCAAATAAGTTAAATGTGGTTGAGGAACGAAATGAGCAGGAACTAATTGCAAAAGTTGGACAAGAATGTGCTAGAATTAATCGGTAACTTTAGAGAAAATAATTTCCTAGAATTGGTACTTCTGTTCGATTTTGTTGGATTTGTAGATATTTGGGTTAAAAAATAGGTTAAGATGAGGCTAAAGGTTTATTATGTGTGGATTATATGTGGAGCAAGTAGGATACATATGAAAGGTTCTTCTACTTCTTCTTTTTCTTCGTTGAAACTCTTTATGCTGTTCAGCTAACTTATTCCGCTAACTTGCGGACGCCTTCCTGTCCAGAGCGAGACGCCGCACTTCTGGCAATGTTTTTCTCGCCTGGTTCCTAGACTTTCTACATTATGCTCCCACTGTAGCCTTAGGCGCCTTCTTACTCTTTGATGGAGTCCGTACCTCCATCACTACCTTTGGCTTCTTTCTCTCTACGATTCTTGATAAATGTCCATATCAGCGCAGCGCCTTTTCTCTAATTGACTCTTGCTGTAACTGGGCTCTTATAGTGATATTCTTGTTCCAATCCCTTCCTGCCCGTCCAACCATTCTCTGCAAGTAGTGTAGGCTGATAGATTTTCTTATATATCCTTTCGGTAATATCCTTCTTTCCAACAATTGTCCGGCTAAGCTGATAATATATCTGATTTGTTTTCTGCACTGTGTAGCTCATTTCTGCATCTGGCATCCCATTAGAAGTAATTATAGGTCCAAGGTACTCCAACCTGGTTATCTGATCCAATTTCTTTTCATCCCATTGAATATTAACTGACTCATGCTCCTTCTGTTTCGATACTACTATTATCTTCCACTTCTCTAGATTAAGCCTCATCCCATGATCTCTTACTGTACTTGCCCATTCAACAATCGCCATTTGCAAACAAAGGAAAATGTTAATCGGGTGAAAATAGAGCATGACATGGAAATGATAAATTGTGTGATGGCGAAATGAATATTCTTAAGTATAAGCGGTAAGAGATGGTTTGTAATAATGGTATATGTGAATAGAGGATGGGAGCAGATTATAATTCCTTTGACTGAAAGTGAAAAAAAGGAAATTTTCATATTTGAATAATTATGGTGGACTGGAATTTCAGCATAAGCCAAATAGGAATGTGGAGAAAGGTATCACAATTGGAAACGCATGTGTGAATGGTAACTGGAGCGGAGAGATATTGAGGATATGGAGGTGTTCTGTGCTAGTCTACGTGTTACTGAATGCAAGGGCAAGGAAGTGCAGGTAATGGGTAAGAGACATACTGAGACAGGCAGGAGACATACTTTGGAGACATGTTGGAGGTTTGCCGATGTAATGGATTAGGTAGTGACGAGGAAGTAATAGTGGAGAGGAATTATGTTAAGAGTAGGAAATAGTATAAAGGAGTATGAAGAAGTATGAAGGAGTATGTTATGAGTATGAAAGAGTATGAAAGGGAAAGTGCGATTCTTGAGAAAAACGGTTATGTTTTGAGATAGTGGTCTGATTCTGAAAGATTTGATTTCCCGTAATGACTGGCAGACCTATCTACAACTTTTTCATCTTCCTCCGTAAGTTTTTCCTTTCTGCTTCAACATTTGTTTGCTACCTTGATTTTGTTGGACTTAAGGTTTTAATCTACGTAATACACCTCTGTGTATGAAAGATATAGGATTCATATAAATTTTCGATTATTGAGACTCATGTTTTGTAGGTTTCAGAGCCAACAAGCTAATTATTAATCCAAATAAAACATTTTGATTCTTCAATAAAATCTTTAAAGCGATTTCCAGGTGTACTAAGAGAAATAAAGTTGGTCACCCTACTCACTTATCCACACTTATCTGCGCGTATGTGTTCTAAGTATAAATGAGACGATGTGACATTTCGGAATGATTTTAAGGAGGGGTCGATCCCGCACTATTACGGTGCCAGTATGTCTACGATACATTATGTTCTTGTAGAAATAATGTTACAAATAAAGCAGTTTTTCTATTAATTATTTCTAAAAATCAATTATACAGTAGAATTCTTATTCAAATAATTATTCATTAATTATTGTAAGGCAGCAGGGATAGCTTAGTCAGGGTATCAGAAAAAATATAAATAAAGTTAGATATGGAAGCGTTACCAGAAATAAATTCATTCATGAAACTCCTTGCACTGTTGGGCGTCGGAGTCATAAAATTAACCTGCAGACGCCTTCCAGTCTTCAGAGCGAGAAGCTGTATCTCTGGCAATATTTTTCCTCGCCTGGTTGCAAGTTTCCACATTCTACTTCCATTAAGCCTTGGGCTTCCGCTCCCTTATGATCCTTCTGGCGATGCCCTGAATACTGCCTTTGGCTTCCTTCCCTCTTCTATTCTGTTCCAAATCTCCATACCAGCGTAGCGTTCTCTTCTTTATTGTCTTGATAATTGACAAATGCTGTAACTGGGTCTTTATAGTCGTATTCCTGATGTATATTCCTGATGTAATCCCTTCTTGTCTGTCCAGCTACATTTCGCAAGTAAAGCATTTCATTCCCTTCGAAGTCGACTTTTCGTGTTTCTGCAAAAAAGTCTGGATTTCTGTGCCGCACAGTAGTGTTGGCTGATAGATTGTCTTATATATGCTGAGCTTCGTACTTTTGGTAGTCTCCTTCTTTACAATAATTGTTCGGCTAAGCTAATAATATACTTAATTCGCCCTCTTTACTCTATAGTTATTTCAGCATCTGGATTTCCTTCCAAAGTAATTATTGTTCCTAAGTACTCAAACATACCTGTTACTTGTTCCAATTTCTTTACATCCAGTTGGATATTAATTGATTCATGCTCCTCTTGTTTCGATACTACCATTACCTTACTTTTCACTACATTAAGCCTCATCCCATGATTCCTCAGTGTGTACTTGCCCATTCAACAAGCTTTTTTTGCGAATCTTTATGGTCCTTTGCTATGAGTACAACATCATCCGCATATATATGAGAGACTGAACGTACACAGGTCGCAATCTCAAGTTTCCTACCTAGCACTGTGCTGCCTATATCATATACTGTCGAAGAATCTAGTTAATGAGGATGATGAAAGTAAAGAAGTATTTGACTGATTTACACCCTTGAGAAATTCTTAAGATACCCCTTAAATTAGTCTTACTACCCCTTGTACTTTCTTATATACACCCTTGATTCTACTCAGCAGTGCCTACTGATATTCCAGATCTCTTTAGTGCTCTCCACAACTGATGCCTAGGCACTGTATCAAAAGCTGCTTCCTCGTCGAAGAAAGCTAAACAGGCTGGACTACTTCTGTTGAGAAACTTATTCATGGCTTGGCCGATGGTAAAGATATGATCTTGAGTTTAACGAGTTTAGGTCCTCTTTCGTTCAACTCTAAAAACTGCTTCATATTGATCATGTCATATGCGAAGAACTGCATCTCGTTCCGTTACCACTTCGTTTCCCCAATACCCCTTGCTTTCTATCCACACTTCCTTCCAGACCTTTTATTGTCTACCAGAACTTTCTTTGTTTTACATATTAATCTTCTTTTATTTATTTCCCGAAGTCTTCCCATGGTTTTTTCTTGCTTATGTGATTGCTCATTTCTTTTCTGGACCTAGTCCTTCTTGTCTTCATCTGTTTTACCTGATATCCACTTCTTCAAAGCAGCTATATTTAATTTAATTTTGTCTTTTATTTTAAAAATAGTAATATAACTTAGTATACCTTATAAGTCTCTTACTTTCTAAATTGCCTACCCATGAATCCTCCGGTCCCCGTATTTACCTACGACAAAGACCGCTTTGTCGCGGTCTTTGGCCTTCTTAACTCACTGCCCGGTAGCTTTCAACATGGTAGTCGCCAAGAACTTTTCAATTTCAGTACCCATGAGTTCGCCCACCCATGAATTTCTCGGTTCCAGTATTTACCTCCGTAACACACATTTTGGAAATTTCAAGAGGATCTAGTAATCATCCTCTCGTCGAAAAAGAAATTTTTTCTTCAATACTTTGTTTTCTCCATTAATTTTCTCTTCATTATTATTACATTTCTTTTGTTTCACTTCATTTCATTAGTTTGGTTAATGTGTTTCTCTACATCTTAATACCTTTTTCTGTGTGATGATTCTTTCCAGCTCAGTCAACAATGCTGGTTGATGATTTTCTTTGTTGCCTGCTATGTCTGGCATGTTCAGTTTTGGCATGTAATTTGGCCCTTCATATCGTCATCTTAATTAGCAAACCTCGTAGCTGCGATATGACTAACTTCTCAGGAGATCAATAAAGTAATCAAACCAGTTTAAATTTGCTCAAATCAGATTAAACAGATCAAGTCAGTTGAAATCAGTTCAAATCAGATCAAATGAGATCAAATTAGATCAAATGAGATAAAATTAGATCAAATTAGATCAAATTAGATCAAATGAGATCAAATCAGATTGTCATATCAAATCAGATTAAATCAGAATAAATCAGTTCAAATCAGTTCAGATCAGATCAAGTCAAACCAAAACAATTCAATACAGATCAAAATAAATTAAATCAGTACAAATCAGATCAAATCAGTTCATATCAGATCAAATCTGTTCAAATAAGGTCAAATTAGTTCAAATCAGACCAAATATGATCAAATCAGATGAAATCAAATCTGATCAAATCAGATCAAATTAGATCAAATCAGTTCAAATTAGTTCAGATCAGTTCAAATCAAACCAAAGCCGTTTAAATCAGATCAAAACAAATCAAATCAGTACAAATCCGATCAAATCATATAAAATTGGAGCAAATTTGATTAAATTAGATCAAATCAGTTCAAAACGGTTCAAATCACCTCAAATTAGTCGGTCCCAAAGAAAATGAAGACTCCCAACTACAAGTTCCAGTTTCCTGGGATGGCCGTGGGACAATTGAGAAAGGAAAAACAATCAACGGCGAGTATTATCCGAACTTATTCCAGGAATATGTGTGAAGACATTTAGAAAGAAAGGCCTGATTTAGGTAAACACATTTATAACTTTATTTTTTAATTACCTTTCTATGCATGAGTGCATAGAGAGTCGGCATCCATTTGCGTGTGATCGCGTTCGACATATTTTTGGATAACAAGCACCTTGTGCCAAAGAGCGAAATTAAGCAAATCAGTGGATAAAATCGCATTGCAATTTTGAAGAGTGCATTGGATTTGAACTGATTTGATTGGGTCCTCAAAACTTTAAAGAATTAACGACTCTCCAGATTGGAGGTGGGTCAACTTCTTTTTTTACGTAGGAGGTAGAGAATCCTACATTGGACATGACCTCGCTTGTACTACACGATAGTGCCGGATCCCAACCCGGCTCTCTATACACTTTTTGGTATCCACGTAAGCATTTTTTAGACAGTGCGTTTCTTAGAGCCCTGTGACTACTTGTCTTACAATTTTGAGCTTAAGCATTCCAATAATTGATTGTTACCTTAGTATTTGTTATCTAAGGGAACATTTTGTTATCTTAGTATTTTCGGTCTTTCTATCATGATGTTTCTGTGGGTATCTTTTACCTCTCCATTTATTTTTCAAGTGTTTCATTCTTGGACATTACACTTGACGCATGCATCAACAGCTTTCCAGTCTGTTTCCAACCTCAACATCCAGTATATGAGGTGTTTGATAGAGATTGTTTTACCTATTTTCCTTTCTAGTTCTTTTCTCTCTATTCCATGCTCTTGGTAAAAGAGAATTGAGTGCATCGCGTCGTCGATATCTTCATTGCATTCTTCACAAGGGTACGAGTTTATTTTTCCAATCCTCTTCTGTTATTGGGCAAAACATCTGTGCTCCGTTAGTGCTTGAACAAGCTGATAGTGGATTGTTCCGTGTATTCGTATAATCCACAGCCTAATTTCCGAGATTAGCATTTCTATCCAAATGCCTTTGTTTGACACTTTGCAATCGCTTTGCCAGTGTTCAAGCAAGCGATCTCTGGCGTGTCTTTTATATAATTTTTTTGACTCATTTGTCTGTTTTATATTGGCATACACCGCTTTTCATTCTCTTGCTTTGATGTGAAGTGATGTGTTTGCCAACACTTGCAGCGTCTTGGATGCCGATGTTAAGCCAAAGATTCCTCTTTTTTGGGTCCTGGCAAAGGATTTTTCGTGCTTTTGCATTCTCTGTGGCATCTGACTATATCGGGGCTGCGCACAAGATAATGTTCCTAGAAGGTCTCCTTTATGTGTTGCATATATTTTAGTTACATGCATCGTCCAAGTTCAGCCCCAGATACTTTATTTTCTTTTGTATCTTCACGTTATGGCTTTCAAGTATTAATTTTAGCATCTCAATTTTCCTTTTCTGAGTTAGAAGTATAGCCTCTGTCTTTTCCGGGACTAGAGTTAATTTGTTTCTTCCAATACACCGCGAAATCGTTTCTAAGGCCTTATTTACGTTCGTTTCGAGTGTGGGTTTGTTATCGCACGTTATTATGAGTGCCACGTCATCTGCTAATCATATTAGGCTACATCCGTATGGTAGAGCGAATTGCATCAGTTCGTCGTACATCAAATTCCATAGCTATGGTCCTAGCACCGAGCCTTGTGGTAGATCGCTAGTTAGCTCTTTTTCTTATTTCCTTTGGCTGCTGAGTATTCTTTCGATCTGTTTGTTAGGTAGCTTAATAAAATTTGGATTAAATATGATGGAATGCCATTTGATTTAATAGCTTTTAGGACGCTTAACCAGCTCGCCGAGTTAAAGTTGTTTCTAACCCTTGTTTGCTTCCTTTGCGATGTTCTCGACTTCCTGTACTCGAGGTGTGTCAACTGGTGTTCTGATGGTGGTCGAAATACGTAATTGAAACGAATTAACATTTCTTTGATGACACCAGATCATACAGTTTTGGTTTGTACTGTCATTGAAGTTCAAGGTATAGTTTCTGGAATGTTGATCTACAATAATGTGACTCCATTTTTTGGCAGAGATTCAACAAACAGTTTCAAGCTCTTCTTTCAACAAATAGTCTCTTCCACCTTTTTTCTGTAATTGGGTCCTCATGTTTTCCGTCATCTTCATCTTGCTTTTCTTTATCTCTTTCAGGCGTAGCGTGTAAACCATACTTCTTGTCCTCTTCTTTCCTTTCATTTCGCGATTTTTCTACCTATTTTCTATCTTTGTGTCTTTGTGTTGATTTCATATTTAGCTGCACAGAAAGTTCTTTTCATGCCAACATAGCTTCTAGAAATTTTCAAATGTCAATTTTCTACCCTCAGAGACAGTAACTAAAACTTTAAACTATGCTTTGTTGCTGAATTCTGATTCTTGGTAGATATTTTGCACAAACATCTTTCTTTTAAGACTCGTTGTTCTTCTCGAATATTGTATTCCCATTTCACAGTATTAACCTTCTTTCCTTCATACGTCTCACCAACGTCTCTCTTTTTTTATTCTCCTCTCTCTCTCTTCCATTTACCTTTTTTAACATGTCTCCATTTCAACACCTGTCAAAAATATCCGCCTTCTAAAATATCCTGAGAAAGGTGCTCTCTCAATTGCATGTAAATTTAATACAGTATTTTCCTCACTAGAATTACAGCTTATTGCCACAAGTTCCTGATCTATAGTGTAATCTACACTACTAGGCCCTGATGAATCCAGAATAATTGGAAATTGAGTTATTTCAGTTTTGTGTGTTTTGTTCAGATCAAGTCTTGTAGTATTCCTATTTATGTATCCTTCTAATCAACGTTTGTTACTTCAAGGCTTGATTTGCTGTCATTAACCCAGTATCAAATTTGAAGTACGTCCCGATGCGACAACAAAACATAAAGAGAATTTAAGAAAAGATTAGAAAACGAGAAATAGGATAAACATAATGGTGGTGATGGAAGGGATCACGGGGAATATGAAAAGGAGGACCAAAGTGATGGAAAGAATAGTAGGGAGGACTAAAATAGTTTTGATGAAGAATGAAGTAAGGAAAACAAGAGGTAAGGGAGGTGCTGATGAGAGTTAGAGAAAGGCAATTGGAATTAAATGAGTATAACGAAGCACTGTGTAAACTAGGAGAAGTAAAAAGGACATGGGGGAAAAGAAGAAATGACTGGTTTTAAAATTTACTAATCAATCAAAATCTTAGAATCAGATGCTATCATAAATTCTAAACGTAACCTAACATGGAGCTCAGAATATTAAGACTCATATAATGAGGATTCTACTGTAAGTAATTATACCTACAATGTTTTACTCCACTATTTAAGATGATACATAATTAAAGTAAACAGATGTTGTTTTCAAAAATCCATTAGACGTGTTTAAAGTGTGCCATTATGAACTAAAAGAAAACAAGTGCTGGCGTATTATATTAGATAAATAAACATTATATGCTCCTAAATAAATACAGCAGAATGAGTTTGAAGGAATTATATCCTGATGTTTTCATTTTTCGCCTTATAGCGCTAGTAAAAATATTTAGAATGTATCCGTGATTTCCGCTGCGAAATAGACCACCTTGCTTATACTATTCGTATATCACTAAATATTATAATGAGTACTTGAAATTAAAATCTTGCTTAATAAAAATTCAGAATAAGATCTTAAATTTAAAAAAAATCTTAAATTTAATATAAGACTTAAATAATTAAAATCTTAGTATTCCATATAGCTTCCTTTATTAAAAAAAATCTAGTGCACTGTGCAGACTGGCTATGACCATGTCAGTTACACTGATTGGCCTCGAGGACATTGAAGTATTGTAGGCAACGAAGTAGCTGATGTATCTTACATTCTTGTCAAAGTATCTTACATTTTGTGTCAAGTATGTGACAAATGACAGGGACGTTATTTGGTCCGTGAGGGGGGAAAATGTCGCTTAACATAAAATATTGAGTAAAAATATTGAAATTAAGGAATGAGTAAAAGTGGCTAAATATCAGGATTTGCTATACGATCTAAGGATCCAATATCCACGCCATTCCATCAAATTGGTGGTCCTCATCATTGGAGTCATGGGAGGCGCCAGGTCCTCCCTAATAAACTATTAACGTCATACCGACTTGCGAGACCAAAACTGAAGAATTAGCAAGTCAGATGCAAAAGGCCGTAATCCTGGACACTTTGAGTTTACTTCGGTCACACGACCCGAGTATGACGTAAGTACTTACTCTATTGTTTAGAAGGTCGTTACGTGACATTTGCCCAAATAAGAATCTCGTGTATCACATCGTGTTTTTAAAGGTGCTGAAGTTGAGCTTCTTTGGAGGTGCACGCTACAAAGCGAAAAAATAGTTATTATTATTATTATTATTATAGTTGATATGCTATGCGGAGGTGATTACGTAAGGCTTCAACAGAGCTAAATATAATTGATTTTCTGTAATTGATTGTCACTATGTTGTCCGCAGCGCCCTTTCCCCTAATGAATCACATTTCGTTTTTTACGCATTCTCTTATTTCCTGTTTCCTATTCTGGCATACAATCCATAAATCCTCTCTTATATATGTCTCTCTCTTCTCCTCTCTTATATATTGGCACCACTTTCCTTTGTTTCCAGTCGTCTGGCACATTTACTATTCCAATCTACATTTGATTTATACCCTATGCCAACGCAGTTGGGCCCTTCTCCTCCTAATACTTCCATTCCTCTAGTGGCACTCCATCGCGATTAATATTATCTACTTATTCATTTCCTCCACGCTTATATCTACATCCATATTTACTTCTGCACTTTTTCCTTTTTTTCTCATTTCCATCTATCCTATCTCTTTCTCCCAACTCAAACTTATACTTTCTTTCTCCTTCAACCAATACTTCCTTCAACTATAAATATTTCCATAGTTCTCCTTCACTCTTTATTTTATCAATTACCTCCGTTTCATTTTCCGCCAGAATTTTCTTATTTTTCTCATTTTATCCTTCCACCCCTTGTTAGCGATCTCAAATTCCTCCTATGATTTTTCTCCTTTTCTAGTTTTTATCGCGTTTTTCATCTTTTTTATCTTTTTTGCATCTTGTCCTTTATCTCATCTTAGTCAAATTCGCTTCCAGTGCCCTTATAACTTCCTCAATTCCATGTATTCTTTACCATTCAATCTCTTTTAATTTTTTGGTAAATCGTATTCTTTGTTTACTATTCTATACGTACCCTTCATTCATCATTCCTTTCATACTCACAACCCCATATGATCTCCCTATATTTCCATAGTACATCCATTCAGTTTCTATTGGGAAACTGACTCCATTCTTTCCCTCACTCTCATGTACTTAACATTATTTCTTGCACTTCCATTCATAATTATACAGTCAATAAGTGACCCACCTCCATGTCCACTATATGTATACTCTCAATTCTAGTCTCCCGTCATACAGCAATACCCCCTGTTCCGAAAGTCTTTAACAATCGCCATCTTTTCCATATATTCACTTAATTTTCTGAAAAATTCACCACACTTTACACACACAACTCCTTCCTAACACAAGCAAACTAATAGACATGTTAATTGCTTTCTATTAAATTACTAGTGTTTATGCATTATTATCAAAACAATATCACATTACGTAGCATTACATTTAATTTGATTGAAATAATTCAAACTTAAATGTATTAATTTACATAATGCATGAGCAAAATAATTAATTTATCAAATTCTCTTGCGCTGCCCTTAGTATTTTCTCAATTCCATTTCTTCCTTCCCATTCAATCTCTTTCAATAACTTAGTAAATTTTATTCTTTCTTACTATTCTATACGTACTCTTCTTTTACCCTTCCTTTCATACTCACAGCCCAATTTGATCTCCCTGGATCTCGTTAACACGTACATTCAGTTTCTATTGGGAAGTGGTCTGATTCCATTGTATCCCCCACTCTCATATACTTAACATTTTTTCCTGCACTTCCATTCATAATTATATAGTTAATAATTGACCCCCTCCCCTCCCCCTCCATGCCCTTTATTTGTATAATCTCTATTCCAGCGTGCCGTCATACAGCAATACCCACAGTTCCCACTGTCTTTAACAATTCCCATCTTTTCCATATATTCACTTACTTTCTGAAAAATTGACCACACTTATTCTTCACATATACTGTCATAGTTAACCAAATTTTTTCCCCTATCCTTACTTTTGTTATGTTTCTTAGTCTTTTGGTCATTATTATTTACTCAGCGTGTTTAATGTTTAACGCATTAAATATGGATATCTTTGGAGACGGCAGATTCATCAAACCTACAGCCTCCAACACAATACGATGCCTATTTCAGTAACGCACGCACAATTACACAAGTATTGGATCATCGCAGCGATCAACTATCTATGCAGCCCAGAGGCAATCTCGAGAATAGGTACAAATCAGAAATGTGTCAATGACGCTATTTGCAGAACTCCGCAGCAGTCGCGATGTTGAACGATCCATATACCCTCACATCAATGGTCTGGAAGAAGACGAACAATTAACCCTTGTATGTTCAGCACCAACCAACCCAAAGTCGTGTCAGACATCTGCAGCTGAGAAAGAGAACAACACACGAATCACGACACGAATCATAGAGATAAAAAGATGGCTACCGATCCAAACAAGTACATCGATCATTCGTCTACAGCGATAAGTCAACATTCCCGTCATTAACAGCTTACAGATTCAGTTGATCAAGCCAACAGCAGCCAGGAAGAATCCCAAGAGGTGATAAGTGAAAAATTGCAGCCAAAAAAAAAAAATGAAAAAAATTCAAGAGGTCAATTTTACACCACGTGAAGATGCATGGCTCAGCACTAACCGGCGTATGGATCATCATAGAAGTCATGACTGGAGGATGTCTCATCACGACGGTTTGGAAGAGATTACAAGGACAAAGAAGGCGCCAAAACATCAGAATCATAGAGAGGTAAGAAGTTCCGGCCATACACCATTCGATCTATTTCCAACCCCTCCATGCTGAGGCGGCATTATGTCCAATTCAGGACAGTGGAAGATGTTATAGGGCGTATATTGATATAGATAGATTGTTTGTACAATTATTTAAAAAATTCCAAGAAATAAAGGCCAATCGACATACAAACAATCCACAAAAGACAATACACTTTCCACACAATAAAAAAATCTCTAACACAAGTAAACTAATAGACATGTTAATTGCTTTCTATTAAATGACTTATGTATATGTATTATTATCAAAACAAGATCACATTACGTAGCATTACATTTAATTTGTTTTAAATAATTCAAACTAAAATGCATTAATTTACATAATGCATGAGCAAAATACTTACCTAATTATTCGGCAAGCTTCAATGCCTAAATGTTAGCAGATGAATTAATTTGTCAAATTCTCACGCGTTGTCCTTAGAATTTTCTCAATTCCATTTCTTCCTTCCCATTCAATCTCTTTCAATAACTTAGTATATTTTATTTTTTCTTTACTATACTGTACGTACCCTTCTTTCACCATTCCTTTCACTCTCACAGCCCCATTTGATCTCCCTATATCTCGTTAACACATCCATTCAGTTTCTATTGGGAAGTGCTCTGACTCCATTCTATGCCCCACTCTCATGTATCTTCCATTCATAATTATCTAGCTAATAATTGACCATCCTCCATGTGCCCCCTCAATTTGTATACTCTCTATTCCAGTCTCCCGTCATACAGCAATACTCACAGTTCCCACTATCTTTAACAATCCCTCCCAGATATTTACTTACTTCCTGAAAAATTGACGACATTTAAACAATGTTATCTTTGGAGACGGCAGATTCATCAAACCTGCAGCCTCCAACACAATACGATGCCTATTCCGCTAACGCACGTACATCTGCACGAGTATTGGATCATCGCAGTGATCAACTATCTATACAGCCCAGAGGCAATCTCGAGAATAGGTACAAATTAGAATTGTGCAAATGATGCTATTTGCAGAACTCCGCAGCAGACGCGATGTTGAACCATCCATATACCCTCGTAACAATGGTCTGGAAGAAGACGATGACAATAAACCCTTGGATGTTCAGTACCAACGAATCCAAAGTAGTGTCAGATATCTGCAGCGGAGAAAGAGAACAAGTAATGATTCACGACACTGGAATCATAGAGATTAAAATATGGATGCTAGATTAAAACAAGTATATCGATCATACGTTCACAGCAACAAGTCAATATTCCGGTCATCAACAATTTAGAGATTTATTTCATCAAGCGGACAGCAGCCAGGAAGGATCCCAAGAGGCGATAAGTGAAAATTTGTAGCTGACACCAAAAAACATCAGAAATTTAAGAAGTCAATGCTGATCCCCGTGAAGTCGCATGGATCAGCACTAACCGGCGTATGGATCATCATAGAAGTCATGGCTGCAGGATGTCTCATCACCACGGTTTGGAAGCGATTACAGCGACAAAGAACACGCCAAAACATCAGAATCATAGAGAGACAAGTAGTTCAGGCCATACACCATTCGATCGATTTCCAGCCCCTCCATTCTCAGGCGGCAGTATGTCGAAGTCACCATAGTAGAAAATGTTCAAGAAGCATTATTTGAATTATTATATTACATTTATTGTAATATATTACATTAGACATATTTTAAGATATAGGGCGTATATTGATATAGATAGATTGATTGTATAAATTATTTAAAAATTTCCAATAAATAAAAGATTGCCCTCTTTCCACACAATAAAAATAATACTTAACGCAAGCAAACTAATTGACATGTTAGTTGTTTTATATTAAATTCTTGTGTGTATGTATTATTATCAAAACAGTATCACAGTACGTAGCATTACATTTAATTTGTTTGAACTAATTCAAACTAAAATGTATTAATTTATCTAATGCATCAGCAAAATACTTACCTAATTGTTCGACATGGTTCAATGCTCAAATGTTAATAGATCTACAAGTAATTAATTTGTTTACAATTGAATAAAAACTACTTTCCTTAAAATTTGGGGCAAGGAAATAATCTTGAATTTGACAGAAGTTTACATATCATTCATTAAGCTATTTGATATTAGTATTACACACGCCTAGATCCGATACTGCAAAAGCTTTCTATATGGTAATAATGAAAAGATATTTTGTTCTATGACATTTAATTTATTTCGTTTTTGTTGCGTAGTAATAAATATTTTGGGCAGATGAATAGACATTCTCGCTTCCTTATTGATATGTCAAGGATATTGTTAAGTATTTGGGGCAATAAAAGAAATTTTTAGATTTTGATTTTTCACTTATAGGTATTATTGAAAAAAATAAATTAATGTCGAAGAAAAGTACGTCAAACATTTCTTTCTATCTTATAGAATGAAAACTTTTATTCTATTTTATCGAAAACTTTAGAATAGATACGTTGACAGATCGTTTTGATAAATGATCACGCATTGTATCACACGTTACAACCGCATAAAGGCAGGCAAAATCGTGAATGAATTTTTTTCATTGTGACCACATGTGGTATGTTCTCAACTGAATAACCGAGGATTTTTCTTTGATATGTTTACCTTAAATTTTAAGAGATAAATTAAATTTTTAATCAAAGACGTATCCTGAATATATATTTGGGGTGAGCGGAGTGGATAAGTATAGGCCAGTGGCGTACAGTTATTGACGGTTACATCCATAACATTTACCTTAACGGTTACACCAATCAATCTGAAAACCTGAAGTTGCTATGTCCTGCCTAGATCCCTTGATTTATGGAACAGATGTTGATTCCAAATGCTGAAAATTATTGGCGAAGTCCGTTTACTTACCTTCAGTTAGTGTCTTTAGATACACCAGTTCGATGCTAGTTTGCTAAAGAAGGAGTAGGATGAGGACAAGAACAGCATGCTTACTCTTGAAACGGCCATTAAAAGTGCATGTAATGCATCAATGCCAAGACCCTATTGATCAATACAAAGGCACAATATTGGTGGAACTGTGAAATAGCGTGGGCCAGAGAGATCAGTCTTACGAAAAGAAGGGAGTACCAACGAGCGCTTGCTGAGAACAGAATAGAAGAGTACAGTACAAAGAAAGACATGATATGTACAGCAAAAAAGTACCTTATTAATAAAAGCAAGACTAAATGGTGGAATCAAATACAAGACGAAGTCGACAAGGATCCTTGGCACCTAGGATCACAATTGTACGCAACAAGATGAAAGGAAAGTCGAGAATATCCAGGAGCTCACCCGTAGTTGAATATGAGTAATTTATTGTGAGTAATTTACTCCCGGCGGGTATGCCAGTAGTTACTGGCATCCCGGAAGGTCAAGGAGCGGAGATCGAGATTCCACAACTTATTTTAGATGAGGTAAAAAGAGCCGGCCAACAAATGGATAAAGAAAAAAGGCGCCGGGTCCTAGTCAAGTACCTGACGAAGTAACAAAAATATTAGCGACAGAAAGAGCTGAGTTGCTTATAAAGGCCTTCAACGATTTCCAACGGCGTGGAAAAATACCACCTTAATTTTTGTAAGAAAAAAGGGTGCCCAGACAATGATTTGACTGCATACAGACCTTTGTGTCTGTTGAATATAATGAGTAAGCTCTATGAAAAACTGGCGCGGTTGACGCTCTTAATGTAAATGTAGCACACCACAACATTATATTTGAGAAGGATATCAAATATTTCGGTATAGTCCTAGATAAGAGACTTAGGTTTGGGGCACATACAAGGAAAGTAATAGAACGGGCAGTAATTATAACCAAGCAAGTGTCACGGTTGATGCCCAAGCTTGGAGGGCGAGAAACGGCTAGGAGCAAACTGTTACATAGTGTAATAATCTCAACAGCTCTGTATGATGGACCAATATGCGGGGAGGAGATCGGTGGCAGAAAACACCTTACTAACATTATTGAAACATCGTAGAGGATTGAACTATTGGCAGTAACAATAGGACTGTTTCTAATGCGGCACTTCACGTTATAGCAAGTTCATTACCGATAGATTTTGTAGCAAGAGGGTGGATGAATATCTATTTGAAGCGATATGAGGCGAATAAGTAGGCTAGGAGGAGCCGAGAGGAAAATGAGACAATTAAAAGATGGCAACAACGTTGGCAAAAAAGTGACGGGTCGATGGACTTATAGTCTGATCCTGGATATTAACTTGTGGGCAAATAGACCACATGGTGAAGTTAGACGTGATGCAGCTCCCACAGGGCGAGGAGTGTTGGCAAAATAGTTGTGTCATTGGCAAATTCGGAACCCCCTGGTGTGAGCACTGTCTAGTAGAGGATTATAACGCCGAACACACTATATTTAGGTGCCAAGCGTGGAGTAAACTAAGACATAAACTAGAACAGTTAACAGAGCAGATTACGAACGCCAAAAAGCTAACAGAAATAATGTTGCATAGCAAGAAAGGATGGGAAGCGGTAGCGAACTTCATGACACAGGTCATAACCTGAGCGCAGGTTAGGCAGTGGATATGATGGGTTTAGTGGATATGACGCAGTCTGGAGCTGGACGGTGAGTCTCACAGTATCCCATGCAAGTGATGTACGAAAACCAGTATGGGGAATAAGGAAACCTAAATAAATTCCGATACCTCAATAAAAAATAGCTCTCTTCTTTATCTTATGCCAGGACTCGGAGATGTAGTAAGGAGTGGGATAGATGTTCTAAACGCAGGTGGACGCACCTGTTAATACCTGACGTAAGGGCTTAGAGCGAGGTCAAAAGGAGCAACCTGAACTATTATCTTACACAGGTGCTCACGGAGCATGGAGCCTTGGGAGAGAACCTGTATAGAATAGGTAAGAGGCTCACGTATATATGCGAATACTGCAATAGGGGATGCACAGAAAGTGTGGAACACACTTTCTTCAATGCATTGCATGGACGAAAGATAGACTGCCCTTTGAGGAGCTGTTGGGTGCGGAGTTCTGTCTGAAAAGAATGGGCAGCATCATGGCCAAAGACGGGAAAGCATGGGAGACTATCTCCAGATTTGCCATAAAGGCTCTGGGGCAAAAAGCAACAAACGAGCGGTAATATGATCAAGCTCATGATTGAGATTTGAGAAATCGAAACGAAATAATTCAGGTACGTGGGGGGGGGGGGCAGAAATAGGGTGTGAGGTCAGTAAAGCTGGCGGGGCCGCGGAGATCTCAGATGTGTCTTTGAGTTTTTGTGGAAACAGGTCTCGACACATATCTCTGGCATCCGATGGTTTTTGGTGGGCTGACCCAACATAACCACAGTCTCACCATCGTGACAGTCGAGAAAGCGACTTGACTCTTGGTAAAATAAACATTATTTAATTTTGTTAAGGTCTAATCAATATAGTAGAGAGCGATACATGGGGATTGGCTTATAAACTTTTATTCAATAAGCTAAGTATATTACAACCGTAAAAGTATATTAAAACCGATTAAGAAGTAAAACAATAAAGCCATACATCACTTTGTCATACATCACTTTGGAAACTTTCAATTTCATTCAAATGATGGAACTATGGACTATAATTTTATGTATGTTTTCGAAAGTATGTTTTGACTTTTTTATTGTCGAGAATGTTCATTCAGGCGTGGCTGTAGACACTGGTAAGATCCTGAATATTTTCAGAAATTGTCGTATTTAAGGAAAGAATGCTTCATTGCACATGAAATAGTCTATAACATTAAAACATATTGGGAGAATAGATATCGTTGCAATGTCACAACCAGAAATTAATTATAATAGTTGTTCTTAATTAA
>WYDF02251987.1:9812-20572 GCA_009867245.2 Adranes taylori
CCCTCAAACATTTCCAGATTTCATTCTCACTCCATATATTATAGATCTCCCTATCCTTTCTCTCATTCATTTCTCGTCCTTAACACACCACTCTTTTTCCGTGTAGGGATGTTTGTATGTCCAAAAATGTATCCTTCCCTGTGGAACCGATTGGGATGAAATTTGGCAAGCCGGTGCAGACGATGATTGCGCAAAAGTGATTTTTCATTTTTTTCTTATAAAGTACAACTTGAGATGGGAAAATTGTGTCGGCGTCTGCACAGATGGAGCTCCAGATATGCAATGCTTAAGAAAAGGATTTGTTATACACGTTCTCGAGAGAAATCCAAGTATCAAACAGAGAAGTTCTTGTTTCAAAAGCGGTTTTTCCTCTCATCCTTGCAGCAACTCTATATGAGGTGGAAGCAATGAATTCTGGTTACAAGATTTTGCTCTATCTCTATCGAAAGGAAATGTTTTAAATCTATTTGTATTCATGAAAATTGAAATTATCTCATTAATTGATACCGAAGAAGTTTATTTTCCTTTCCTGATGAGTGATGTTTGGTGGTTGTGAGTTGCATTCTTGAGTGATCTTCTCGACAAACTAAATGAAGCTAATTTAGATTTACAAAACATAATCTCTATCTCTGGCAAGTTAAAAGCGTTTAAGGAAAAACTTGGCTTATGAAATTTAAAAATTAGCAACTCAAACTTTGCATCTTTTCCGACGGTTGACTAGAATTTTTTTAAATTCCTTATCAAGCAAGAAATCATAGAAACTTTAAAGTTTCTATCAGCATCTTTTATGAAGTATTATCCTAATCTGGATGCTTCGGAAATGGAATTGGTAGTCAACCCATTTATGGAGTGTTACCTCTGAATCACTGTTACCATTTGGAAGCCCGTATCTCCGTGAGTAAGGTTTTTTAGCACTTACGGAAATGAAGTCTAAGAAACGCGAGAGACTTCCAATGAACGACAAGGAAATGCGCGTCTGTCTTTCAACATTTGATCCTCGCATCAATCTCATATGTGCTGAATACCAATCTCAACATTTACATTAATTAAATTTAATATTTATTCTTTGAAGATACAATTGTTGTGGCATTTAAAATCTCTCTTACATCTCATTGGCCTTTATTTTCCTGCGGTCATATATTTTAATTTGTATTATATTATATATACCAGGGCCATACAATATTTTTTGACAGTTTAATACATTTCATATTTGAAAAACCAAAATGTTTTCCAAAAAAAATATAATAAAAAAATATAAATCTACTGTTTAAAATCTACTGGAAAATTAACATTTTTATTGACGATTGCCTGGGCAGTCCTTTATTTATGGGCAGTCCTTCAGGTACACCCGAGTTAAGTATATTAACATAGAGTTTCGGTGAATACTGCTTTTTCATAATAATCAATTACAATAGTATTTCGCCAGTTACTGAAACCTTCTCTTGTAACAAAATTTTTGGAGAAAACAGTTTCCAAACAAAACGAGAAACTGATACTGTTGATGGTGAATAGATTAACCACTCTTTCTTGTATTTCTCAACATTAGTCTTTATCTGAGCAAAATGTTTCTGCGAACAACCTTAATGCTTTCCAACTACTGATATGATGGTTAGACTTGTCAAATAGTCCATTGTGAAATTTACAGTCACTGGGTCTACAAGCAATTTAATAAGTCCCATCATCAGCAGAGAAATCAAGCCACAACCCTGGATCTTTTGCTATATTGTGTTTGTTCATTTAGTATATCTTGATTTATTTTGTGTTTGTAAATTTCGATGTTTTCTTTTATTGCAAAATTTTTGTTGTTTTTTTAAATGATGATCATTGTTTCTTCTATTGCTTTATTTGGATGGTTGATAATTTTTTCAAAACAGATTCATCCGAAAATCCAAAGCAATTAAGCAAAGTGTAAATGATAAATCTGTGGGGCCATTTTCCCTTGATGCAGCTTAGCTTGTTTAATGGATAATCCAACCCTACATTGTGTGAAAGTCTGGACCCCAACTGAAGCGTCCCTGAATAGTTTAGAAGAAAAATAATTTGGATGGGACGGGTCACAAATGTGGAAGTGTTAAGAGTGTGAAAATAGAAAGAGAAACAGTGAAAACCATAAAAATACCAATGAAATTAGTAATCTAATGAGACATCTAGAGACATTCAAAGTTTTACATCAGTATTACATAATAAAATAGGAAGAAGCCGCGGTTGAGTAAAAAACAGAATATGGTTGTTGAAGAATATTTGATGGCGCATAAGGCATCCAAAAAAAGTTAAGCCATACGGACCAAAACTAATTTTGTTTTGTTGTCACCCCTAAAAATATTTGAATACTCTCTAGCGCAGAACACTACTACATAACTTTATTTCATCTAAAAAGTCGATAACATTTTATACATCTAAAGCATTTTAATAAATTTTTATTATCATTTCCTGAAACACACTATATATCCACAATGCTTCTTGTCTTAAAATATACTTTTATATTAAGTTAGCTGACATGCTTTATGTAAAGTGAAGATATGTACTCACGTTATGTAAATACACATTTTATTCATACGTTCATATTTTCGCAACCAAATGAGGAAAAATATATATAAAACAGGTAAGTTGTTAAAATTTCAGTATCTTTCTCCTTCAATCCCAAAAGAGACTTTATTTGTATTCCACAAACATTCCGGATCGTAAAAAAGGCCGAATAAATTATTTAAAATCTATAAACGGTTATATATATATATATATATATATATATATATATATATAGCAATCCAAAATCTTTTCAACATGCAAAGATTCTGAAAAGGATAGTTATAATATAGACAAGCTGTAGAGTGCTGAGACAATAAATTTTTGAGCTGAAACTTTTGATTCAATTATAAATAAACTCAAATGTATTTTTGCAGTCTAAATTACCTCAATAAAAAATTTCTTAATAAGTAATATGATAAATGCCTGACAGATGCCTGAACATAATTTGGTCGTCAAAACTTCATATTTTAAAGTAACATTTCATGTTCTCATGAATCAAAAACAGATCCTTTATATTAAAATAGATATCCAGAGATAAATGGCCAACTTGTTTCAAAGAGCAACAAAAAAAAACTCTCGGATGCGTTCATATTTACGTAAAATATTGAATTCTAAGAGAATAAGCATAAGCCGCTTTTTTCGCACAACAAAATTTAGCAGCGGAGTAATAAAATAAAGATAATAGATACCGTGTCGCGAGGAAATGCTATTTGTAAGATATACGAATACAAAATAAATATAATGTTCACAGTTATAGTAAAAATCTTACTTTTATTTTTAATTCTTTCTTTGAATTTATAATAACAATTTAATTAATTTTAAAATATCTGTTTCTTCATATCAATTTGTATAAAAAATGGTATCTACTATTTTGATAAAAATTAAGTTCAACTTTTTAGGGGGCCCGCAAAACTTAAAGTGTACATGTTACTTTTAAAGGAGAAAATCTAATATTCTCCTCTGCACTCCGCATCTCAACCAATCTTAATCGAACTCTGGTAAGTGATAGTAGTTAGAACTAATTTAAAACACTTATGTCCAAAAGCTATTGAGTGCCTTTAATTTCAGAATAAAGGACATATTAAATCTATAATTGTTGAAAATGTATTTGGAGCATTAACCATATTTCAGTTTTAATTTTTGCAAATACTAGGTGGCGCAAAAGTCATCACCCTATCGGAAAAAGTCTCATTTTTGTAAATAGCGTCGTATGTTATCGGGCGTTTGACATTTGTAAAGAAAACAAAAACAGAATATACATAGACAAACCATAGATCGCTACACTCCTCAAGAACCTCGGAATAATTATCGCTGACAATATTTTTGACAAATATACAGTCGGGGATTTTGGCTCAACGTGAATTTCGTCGTCGATTCGTTGGTGATGCGGCACCAAACACTGCGGCGTTTAGCCGCTCAGCTTGAGGAGACTGGGTCAATAAGGGACAGATGCAGGTGTGGCCGGCTCCAGAGCAGTCGTTCAGTCCAGAATGTCACTACAGTGGTGGCTACAGATGGAGTCCAAGAGGAGCCTGAAACATCAACTAAATGACGGGCCACGCAATTGAGTAGACGGTCTTTACAACGAATTTTAGTGACAGACTTGAATATGTTCCCATGCAAAATCCAAACAGTGCATCACCTATACATTGCCCGCAGAGCGCAAATCGTGTGTAAATTTCAGCCAAGCCCTCCTAAACCTCGACCGCGATGAGGATGAGGTTTCATTGAAAATCAGCATGAGAGACGAGGCGCATTTCCACCTATTCGAATACATAAATAAGCAAAATTATCGCTTTTGGGGCACTGAAAATCCTCGTTAAATCTACGAAGAGCCATTAAATTCTCTTAAACTGTTAGGCTGGGATTTACGGAGACAAGGTGTTTCGCCCATATTTCGCAAGGTCGGCAACACTGTTACTGTGAATGGTGAGCGCTATACAACCATGATCAGCGACTTCTTGCTGCTGCAAATTGAGGAATTGGGTTTCAAGAACATGTGGTTCAAGCAGGATGATGCAATTGCACACACAGCACGAGTGACAGTGAACATTCTTCAGCAAGCGTTTCCCGATCGCTTAATCTCTCGTTTTCGCAATTTGCACTTGCCCGCAAGATCGCCCGATTTGACCGTTTCAGACTTCTTTCTTTGGGGTTTTTTGAGTTCTGGGTTTATACGAACAAGCCAGAACTTGGCCGCCCTAAAGAAGAACCAAGTGGAAAATTTATCGGCAGAAGTTTTGACATAAGTGATGGAAAATTCTGTAAAACAAGTCAGAATGTGCATCAACTCTGGCGGCGACCACTTGACCGATATTGCCTTAGCGACTTAACGTAACAAAATCTAAACATCTATATAAACTTAATCTATAAATCGAACCAATTCTTTTTGTTTAAAAACAAATTATACCAGACTGCTCTTTTAGAAATTAGCCGAAACGAGATTCAAGAGAGATCATAGGCCATTCCAAAGCGGTTAGCACAGCTGTCCGCGTCGTAGGCAAATACGAGGAAAATGTGAGTTAAGACTGCCCATAGACAGCGGCAAAGCGGACAGCAAGGCGCTGTAGACTAATATCGTGACCAGGGGATTCATGAGTAGGCGGGGGATTCATAGGTTAGAATAATATTGTTTAGTTTACCCTAAACACTATTGTGCTAATTGAATTTAATAGATGACTTAAAAGGTAACAGTCAAAACTAAAAGAATCAACTTTTGTTCTATGCAAGATATAAGAAAACATTGGACTTCCAGTATTTGAAAGATGGAATGGCGATCACGTCCACGAATGTTTTATTTTTGGTAGAAAGCTGCATAACGCAATTTAAACTCCAAGGCATCATATTGCCAATAAATTTTAATCACGTTAGCCATGCAACAACTTGTCAATGTCATATTTTTGAAAGGTTAATGAAATTAATAAATTTATATAATAATAATAAACTTAATATAACAATATAAAATAATAAAAAGTGAAACATTTAAAAATATTTATTATTCTCAGTATGGATTAGTTACTACTGAGAATAATAAATAAAAGTAAAATTATCTTATAATAACTCATTGTGAATATGGCCACCTTCACTGTTGACCACGGCTTGCTGCCTTCACCGCCACTGACTTATGATGTTGCTTGCAATCACCTGAGGAAATTGTTCCCAGCAGTATAAAATTCTTTGTTTTAATTCTTCCATATTTTGAATAATAACATCTTCATGAGCCATGGCTTCTAAGCAGCTCCAAATCGTCTAATCAACTGGATTTAAATCCGGGCTGTGGGGCGGCCAGCAATTTGGTTCTTTAAATTCAGGGCAATTCTCTTGAAGATTTCGAATGGTCGTTATAGAGGTACGCTATGGAGCGCCGTCTTATTGGAACGTGTATCAGTTCGAAATCGTCTCCATTTCGGAAAGCATTGTTGCTAAAATGTCCATTTGGTAAACATTTATTTTTACACCTGAATACAGAAAAATAATGTTAAATTTTCCGAGCATTGAAGTCCCTGGCGAAACCATAACGGAATCGGCAAATTGTGGCCTTGGCACTAGTAAGAATGGATGCAAGAGGAATTTGACATATTTTTTTAGATATCAAGTTTTTGACAATATACTTTTTTAAAGCGCCGTATGTTAAGATCCGTTCAAATAATATTCCTTATCGAACACCATTCTGTTCCTGTTATTTTATTAATTTTGCTTGAAGTTAATGCAGTTACAGGCTCAGCGTTTTGGTAAATTTATGTTACTTGTTCGATATTGGCTTGACTCCTTCCTGTCCTTTTTCTTCCACGTCCAGGCTTCAATGCTAACGACCCATTCTTTAGGGATAAACGCTTCAAAAAGGATCGTACTGTACTAATGCGCAAATTACGATTCGGGAACAGTTTAACAATTTTTCTAGAACCATATTTTTTCGCGGAAACCTTTTATCAAAATTTTATCTGCATTTGACAACCCCATGTTTTAAAATTGAAATTTATCAATTTCACTAAGCTTTCAAAAACATGACATTGACAAGAGCATTGATAAGGTAAACTGTGTTCCAACATTATATTGCCCACGGTGTATATTCAAAAGTAAGATATATTGAAAATTTGAGCTGTTTTTACGATTAATAAAATTTAAGTTTAACACAAACTCACTTGTAATCATTGAAATACAAGTGCATATATAAATATTCTTGCAATCTATATTCCTTGCAACATTCTTACAATATTGCCTTAAATATTGTTACTTAGGAAAAATCTTATGAAGTTTGAGAAAATACAGAAGACACAAAAAAGACACAGAGGATACACAAATTACCCGAACTCCTATTTCATACGTCAGTAGCTCTAATCTCTTATGAAATGCAGTGTAAAATAGTTTTATTGAGTAATCAAAGTTTATATAGTAGTTAACTAGTATACCGTATAACTCGTTACCCGTGAATCCCGTGGTCCCCATATATTCCTACAAGACAGCCTTGGATTTTTAAATTCGTCTGCGGACGAATTTGCCAACCCATAAATTCCCAGGTTCGCATATTTACCTACAGTGCGGACAGCTCTGCTGTCCGGAGTGACTTGTGGAAAATTTCAAACAGGGTAGTTTGGCATGGTTTGCATGCCAAACGGCCTTGAACTTTTGAAATCGCTTACGCACAAATTCGCCAACCCATGAATTCGCCGGTTTCCATAACAGCACCGGTATGCATTTTACCGCTGTCTACGACCTCTTTCGAGTCACTTTTGGGATATTTCCAACAGGAGAGCCTCGCATAGGAAGCCTTGAACTTTCTAATTTGCCTACGTACGAATTCGCTAACTCATTAAGCCTCCGGTCTTTATTTGCTTACGACGCGTACAGTTCTGCTCTCCGCTCCGCCGCGGCCTGCGGCCACTCTTGAGTTACTTTTGGTAAATGTCTAACCAAGAATTTTTCAAATCGACTACCCATTAATTAGCTTATTCATGAATACGCCGGTCCCAGTATTTGTCTACGGCGTCCGCAGTATAAATATGCTAACGTGCGTTCAATATGAATGCGCTTAATACATCGCCTACCTATTAATCCCCCGGTCACCGTATGTTGTGAATGGCGCAGACTTCTTTAAGTGCAGACCTGCGGCAGATAATTTGACCATATTTACCTAATTTATTTACATGTATAACATTTTAATGGCACGAGCACGGCCACATATAGAAATGGACAACAGGTATTCTAGATAAAATTAATGAACCCAATTCATTTTTTACCATTTCAGTACATTCAGAAAATATTACAGCTTCACCGAAAAAATATTATATGTAATAAAGAGTATGTTGAAACTAGAGTCAATTTTAAATATTTGAATTAGACCTGATCAAAATATGACGTCTTTAGCACGGTCAGAATAAATATATGCTGTCTATATACAAAAATTTGCAAATATCTTACAGATTTATGTGCCCTGTGTATTATCAAGGTTAAGGTTGGTCAGGCCTGTTTTAATGCATAATTAAATTATAAAGTCCAAGCATAAAATGGTGCATTTTCTGGTTGAAACTTACCATTATTTCATAATTTTGGGTGAATTCTCTGGGCTTGTAGGACTCGTTTCCAAAATTTTTTATTCCTTTTACACGTAAAATAAACAGTCACTGTCATGTCATTATTAAAATGTATTACACTACCAATTCAAATTTACACTAATTAAATTACATTAGTCTTAATTGATGTTATAAATCAATTAAATTAATTAGTGCAATGAGGCACACCTATCAAAAACATATACAAGTATATTAGCGCAAAATGCATTTTAACGTCTCCATGGGATGGTTATTCACGCGTGGCCTATGCAGAGCAGTAAAAGTCGTTATTTTAGCGCGCCACGTGACGATAACCTCTAGCTAGAATACTCCCGCTGACGAAATGTATCGATCTTCTACGATCTCCGGTCCACGACGTGATATATTAGGTGACGACACGATTGTGACGTCCCTGACGTACAACCAGAGCCGGTCGCGTTTATACTAACCAACTGACAATGCGAACTGAAAGCGAGCCGAACGAACGAAAACGGGTGAGAAACGCACCGACAAACAGAGAGTGACCTAGAGAAAGCGCAACGATTGAACTGAAACCTCTCTGAAAGTTTAGATAATGAAGAGTGGATTCTGAAAATACCAATTTATTACATTAGACAAGAATTTTTTTATTTTTCTTTAGAAACCATGTACGATTCTCGTTGCTTTATAGTTTCAATATAGTACTGAAAACAAATTTATTCACGAAAAGAAAAGCTGTCGACCTGTTTAAAATGTTTTTCTCTTTACATATCTTTTACACTGTTCTTGGGCAATTTCTGATATCAATGTCCAACAATAATCAGCAATCATTTCACTGTTCCACGTGCCCTGATAACGTTTTTCAATAATGGAAATGTCTTGATGAAATCTTTCGCTGTGTTCATCAATGACGTCGCCTAGGTTCGGGGGAAAGAAATCCAGGTGTAAATGCAAAAAAATTATTTTCAGGCTCATGTTACATCACAATTTATCTTTTACTGTGATCTTTTACTGTGACTTGCTTTGTGATAAGCGATGTCACATGATGGGGTAGGTATATAACTTTAATATCACCACTACACAGTTCTTTGGCGTTTGGGTAAGATGGTACCGGTCGCTGTACTACCCTAGCTTATTGTCTAATTCCCAATAAAAACATTATTTCTTATTAACTCGCACTCAATTATTTAAAAGAAGAATGCTACAACTTAAATAGTCCTCTTTTACCCACTCCCAGTGTTGTTAATTTTAATGCTGCAATTGTTATTGCTGGATCTCAAGCTTTTCCTGACGCAAAAATTCAAAGGTGTAGATTACACTTTTGTCAGGCAGGATACCAGAAAATTCAAGCACTGTGAATATAGGAAAAAAATGACGATCGATCAGACATCACAATATTTTCAACATATATTTTTGGTTTGCCGATTTCGTCTCCTGAATTTAGGCCCACAAATGACCTAGTAATGCAATTCTGTGATTATTTAGTTCATAATTACATATCTGAAGACTGAAGGTTTCCTCCAAATTTATGGGCTGAACGTTTCTCTTCTATTCTATGTACTATGTACATGTACTATGTACTATTCTATGTACCAAATATTTTTCTCAAGATTCTTTTAAATTTTCAGATGGACACATATTAAAATTGAATTGTTAGTGATATTAAAAACATATTTGATTCGCATACGTTGAAAAAAACGGCATATATTTATCTTAAAATTAGAGGTCAGTAATGGATTAATTTCTAAATTGGACTTAGTCAAAGCGGCTTCTTATTGGTTCAAACCTATTGGCATGGATTTAAATGGGGATGTGGCATATTCCTGATTTCTTTATAAATACTATACTCAAAAAAGTTTCTTCTCTAGCGGCTTCTCTAGCGTCTTCTCTAGTGTTTTCTCTAGCGGCTGATCAATAACAAAAGAAACTGATCAGTGATAACATCTTTGATTCATTTCTCAGTCCAAGATATTAAGTTAAAAGGGTCAGAAGTCTATGAGGCATCCTATCAGAATGTATAAGTATGTATTGCAATAAATCACTGAACATTTTTTTTTAATAAAATTTAGGAGACAGAAGTTTTCGTTTGATGTTTAATGCAAGTAATCGCTTCAGTTAGTCTTGAACTAAAAAAAAACAGTAGATTTTACCTAGTATGGTGTAAGTATGACAACACTGCCAGGAATATAATACATTTAAGAATTATGTAATAAAGAAAACAATTGGGAAGCATTTCGTCCCATATCTTTTTTACAGCCAGCTATAAAATGACCTTTTGGGAACCAACTAGTACCCGGCCCTCAACCACACTGATTCTATTTCAACAATTTGTTCTATGATATTTTTTGTTTACAGTATGTCTTTCTGTTTTCAGATTTGTGTGTAACATTTTCCATGCTGATGATTCCTTAAACCCATATTGGATTGATATAAAATAATTTTTATTTTATTTCAGCCATTTTTGTACATATCTGCAGTTATAACTCCTAATTCTCCGGTAATTAAATATTTCTTAATGATATAATAAATATATCTGAAAGATATATTTCTAATAATAGTAAATATACGATAGAGTAAATATATAGTAAAGATATATGTTTAAGCTTGTCTGGGGAGCTGTCATTTACTCGAGAAAGGCCGAAATAAACGCTTCCAAAATTTTCATGTTATCACAAGTCGCACGCTTTTAGTACCTAATAGAATAGA